>JXCR01097188.1:80187-90951 GCA_002079205.1 Phalaenopsis hybrid cultivar | reverse complement strand
TGCTCGATTCGACTATGAACTCGCTAGATTCGACATCTGTTTGACCTTTCAAATGCCTCCGAAAATCATGTAGTAGTGGTTTAATGACTTGATCCGAGCCTGATTTGACTCGGATTGGACTAACTTTTATATCATTAGGTCCGTTTCATCGAGCCAATCAGTTTGACTATAATTTTGCTGAAATCGGAGTTCCGGATGACTCGCAATCGAAGTTTGAATGTTCGTGCTCAAAATATTGCATCGAGATTCGTGCTGGATTATGATGATTTGTTGGTGGCGTATCAGTAATAATATTATTTGTTTAAAACTTTGAAGCTGTTTATAAGCCATCAGTAAATGCATTACTTATACTCCCCCGCCTGAATCCCTCATTTTCTCCTTGCTGCTCCCGCCGCGCTGGTGCTCACCCTTCTTCTTCCTTACCTCCTCGAAACCCTCGGCCTCGTCCTTGTCTTTGGTCTCTCTGGGTTTCATCCAACACCATCGCCTTCGCAATTGAACCCTAAGACAAAATTGTAGCTTGTAGAGACCCAGAACTGCCATTTTTTGTCCTCCTTTTGCTCCTCTCCTACCCAAAACCATTGAATAAGATAACTTTACGTCTTCTTTTTCATGCGATTTTATGCCCATGAGATATTTGGTAGCGCTGTATTTATCGGTGGTTGGTAGTATGACAACACAACATGTTATTTATCGGTGTTTGACAACATGCTATTTTTTTGAAATCATTTTGTGCGTTGATAACTCCTAGATTTGCTTTGAGAAATTATAATGAAGACCTCAAAGAGTTCTTCTAGCATGTAAACATCATATTCATTACCTTAAGAAGAAGGATGTAAATTTATTCTTAGACATCTCCGCAATAATAATGAAAAGTATGATAGCATTTCATCACAAAATTCCTATGAAATTATTTTGTGCATAGATAGCCCCTAACTTTGCTTTTATAAATTATTCAAGGAAAGTCTCAAAGTCTACTTTTCAGTGATCATCATCATTAACATGTAGACATCATCTTCTTTACCTCTAGAAGAATGCTATTAATAAATTCTTAGACATTTCCACAATAATAAGATCAATAGGAAAGTAAAATTATTTTGGTTTTNTTTAGATTCAGTGGGAGTTTGTTAACTTGTGTTTTATAGTTTTATGTTTTATTTTGTGTACAAGATATATTTGGATATTTTCTGATCAGAAATGAGGTATTTTATTCAGTTCAGTGCACTCTGTACATTTAAGGTTCGATCTCACTTAAGTAAAGTAGGACCAGTTGAAAATTGACATGGACAGACCACCTTGCATGTAATTCACGTTCAGTTTTCACCTTGCATCTAATGGATTCCGGTACGCTTCCGCTAATATATGGCTTATTTCTCTCAAAATTGAATGTGATTTTTTTTTTAGTTCTAACAATAGGTATCAGAGCTTTATACCTAGAGATGTGTCTTTCTGCAAATTGGGGACCATCANGGTATCCACTCAAAGGCCTCATAAGACTATAAACCTCAGAAGGCACATGTATATCCTCAAAAGACACAGATACAATAAACACCTCAAAATGCTACAAGTCTCGGAAGACATAAGTACATTAAAGACCTCAGAAGGCTACATACCTTCGAAGACACAAGTACATCAAAAACCTCAGAAGATTACAAGCGTCAGGAGGCACATGTATATTAAAGACCTCAAAAGGCTACAACCCTCATAAGACACAAGTACATCAAAAACCTTAGAGGGCTACAAGCCTTAGAAGACACAAATACATGAAATACCTCAAAATGCTGCAAACCTTAAGAGGCACATGCACATTAAAGACTTCATAAGGCTACAAACCTCAAGAGACATAGATACATCAAAGATCTGAAAAGGTTAGAAGCCTCAAATAACATGTACATTAAATACCTCAGAAAGCTATGAGCCTTAGAAGACATTAGCACAATTCAAGCTATTAAAGGGCATAAGCATAAGAAGACATAACTCTCAGAAGATACAGGCCAAATATGATACAATTCTCAGAACGAGTTTATAAAGGTACGCGATATTTTTATAAAGTACACTTGCTAACTTTAATTACAAAATTCTACAAGTTTGAGAACCCATAGCATCCCAGGTATATCAAATTTCAGAACCAACATAAAAAATCTTATTACTTCAAGCATAACGTACTGACAGAGACATCAACATCATGTGGAAATGACACATAGGCAATTAAAGGGCTACAATAAGTTAACTCTTCTTCGAGTGAAGTTAGCATCATCTCCCTGAAATTCCAGCACTTCTGCTGTTCTTCATGGTGTCTCCAGATATCGCTACCACATAAACATGAAAATCTCCCTCTCAAAGTGCGATGGGAAAACTCCAGTTTTTCTTTGTCTCCTCCAACACTAGGGTGAATTCCCCCGAATGTCATCATCTCAGGGATGCAAAAGAAGATCCCTGCGATCGCTTGTTGGGCAAGGATGGGGATGACATTCTTCAACACCACAATATTAAAGAAGATCATGCTGACTGTTCGCTACGCAGGACGGGGGCAACTATCTTCTGCACCACAACACGAAAAAAGATCCAACTAATTGCCTGCTACGCAGGTCAGAAACGACTTTCTTCTGCACCTTCTTTAAGAAATGCACAGATCGGGGACGACTTTCTTCTGCACATTCTTTAAGAAAGAAGATCTCATTAGTCGCCAACTACACAAGACAGTGACGACTTTCTTCTGTATCGCAACATGAAATAGAATCCTGTTGATTGTCTGCTTCGCAGGACAGTACGACTTTCTTTGCATTGCAACACTACAGAGAATCTCATTGATCGTCTGCTATGCAGGTCGAGGATGACTATCTTCTTTGGGAAAATCTCGAAACACTTGCTAGGCAGAGTCAGTAACTCNTCCCTGCGATCGCTTGTTGGGCAAGGATGGGGATGACATTCTTCAACACCACAATATTAAAGAAGATCATGCCGACTGTTCGCTACGCAGGACGGGGGCAACTATCTTCTGCACCACAACACGAAAAATGATCCAACTAATTGCCTGCTACGCAGGTCAGAAACGACTTTCTTCTGCACCTTCTTTAAGAAATGCACAGACCGGGGACGACTTTCTTCTGCACATTCTTTAAGAAAGAATATCTCATTAGTCGCCAACTACGCAAGACAGTGACGACTTTCTTCTGTATCGCAGCATGAAATAGAATCCTGTTGATTGTCTGCTTCGCTGGACAGTACTACTTTCTTTGCATTGCAACACTACAGAGAATCTCATTGATCGTTTGCTATGCAGGTCGAGGATGACTATCTTCTTTGGGAAAATCTCAAACACTTGCTAGGCAGAGTCAGTAACTGCACTTTCACCCTCTACTTTTCACCTATTTATTGGCTCAAAAATAAATTTAACCCTTAAAATAAGAATAAAAAAACTGAAATTTATATTAATTCTGATTCCTCTGTCTTCCATCCTTTGTCATTCTAAGTCACTCGTTCTAAATTCATAAAATAAAAAACGCTGCTAAAATTNACTTTCACCCTCTACTTTTCACCTATTTATTGGCTCAAAAATAAATTTAACCCTTAAAATAAGAATAAAAAACTGAAATTTATATTAATTCTGATCCCTCTGTCTTCCATCCTTTGTCATTCTAACTCACTCGTTCTAGATTCATAAAATAAAAAACGCTGCTAAAAATTTTTTTTTTTTTGAAATCCAGTTGTGCTCCGAATTCTGTTGTTGGGCATTTGAAATCACACTTCCTGCCGTCCTACTCTCGCGTTCTATTTATGTGGCATAAATGTAAATGCTAACAATGCTCAATACTTTTTAATTTTTCATTCCCACGTGGGCTAGCTGGTCACTAAAAATATAAAGTAAAAAAAATTGTTTGTCACGGGATTAATACCCACGTCCAACGATAGCATTACAAAGTTCCGCGCCAACTAGGCACACTAATACCTCTACATAATACTTTTATAAAATATTACAATAAAAATTAAAAAAACTCAAATTCTTAATATTTTTGGACCATAAAATTACTCTCCTCTAAAAATAATAGAACAAATGATAAGTCATCAAAAAATTTCCAACAGTCAACACGGATCTCGAGACATGACACAGATTTTGAGACAATTTTTTTGAGCAAGAAATATTTAAACTTCGATTAAAAGTCGTATATGATCCGATTTCCACAAATTTACAGTCAAACTGACCGACTCAAATAGATGGATCCATTGTTACTAAAATTGGTCCAATCTTAGTCAAATCAAGATCGGTTCAAGCCATTACATCACTTTTTGAAGCTTTCTTAACATATTTGGGAGGTTAAATGAATGTTGAATCCGGAGAGCCTTTAGTGGAATCGAGCGTCTCGACAACACGATTCCAACGAGCACAAGATCGCTCAATTTCAACATAATTAATACACTCAAATATTCATCAAACACTATCTAATCAACTCTCCGGACGGTCTTATCAAAGCGATACATATTCTTGAATTAATTGTACCTGAAACTCTATAAATAGACACCCACTCCTCTCATAAGGAGGGGGGAGCTTGAGGCCTGAAGAGCTTTAAGCTGTAAGTAGTTAAAGTCCAGCATCACCCTAGTCATTGTTGGCCACAGTCGATCACAGTTGACCACCTCTTGTCGGCCGCAGTCGATAGCTATCAATCGTCACTCATTTCTAATGACAAGTTTTTTCGCGCATCAATGTTGTTACNGGGGGAGTTTGAGGCCTGAGGAAAAGCTTTAAGAAGTAGTTAAAGTCCAACATTACCCCGGTCATTGTTGGCCACAGCCGACCACAATTGCAACCTCTTGTCGGCCGCAGTCGATCGCTATCAATCGTCACCCATTTCTAATGACAAGTTTCTTCGCGCATCGATGTTGTTACTCGGGAGATTTTGTAACACTTTTCCGCCTATGAGATAAGTGATTGTACTTGTAATCTTTAGGTTATATTGAATTTCTTCAAATGGGTTGGATCCCGTGATTTTTTCCCTTTTTGGGTTTTTCACATAAAAACTTTTGGTGTCTCGACTAGTTATTTCTTTCATTTGAGTATGTCTTGAATTCTCGTGCAACACTAAGACAATTCTCTATCACCACGAATTTTCTTGCACACATCAATGATGAAATGCAAGATTGATCCCCTTGAATCTGCATGAAACATTTCTTCCACAGTATAATTTCATATTTAAAACTTAATCATAATTATTTATAAAATTAACATTCTTATATCTCCATTGTGTTGTGAAAAACGATGACAATAAAACGAAAAATAGAATGAGTAAAATTACACGTAGAAAAAATACCAGAGCAACACACAAATTTACGTGGTTCGGCAAATTTGCCTACGTCCACGGAGCTGCAGAGAATTTATTTCTTCGAGGAATTACACTGTCGAGCGCCTCGACATTCGCAAGAAAATCTCTATTTTTTTCTCTCCATTCCTCTCTCTCTCTCTCTCTCTTTCTCTTAGCTCTCAAGAGCACTTGAATTGGCCTTGCTTGGCTTGACATTCCTTTAAACCAAAAAAAACTATTTATAGAAACCATGAGAGCGGTAGGTGGGAGGTAGATGGGATGTGGTAGGTGAGCGGTAGGTGGGTGTGGTAGGTGAGCGGTATGTGGGATACTTAGTTAAGAAACTAATTGAATTCGGTGGACCGGGTCTCCACATTACCCAAAAATTCTCCCACTTGGAGACTGAGACACTGAATACATCACCTACTAACTGCATCATCTACTAGCTGTACCGACCTTTTCCTCAAACATGATATCCTCCACCTCTACAAATTGAAGCCCCTTTCTTCATGCCGAAGCATTGCTCATCATCCCGCGACCGAAGCATTGCTCGTCGTCGCAGGCCGAAGCATCACTTGTCGTCGCAGGCTAAAGTCATCACTCCCGCTCTTCTGGTTTCGCCCAAAAGCATCTGCTTCGTGAATGAAACATCACAATACAGTCGTGATTAGAGCTAGCATCGAAGGTCACGATGGGATCTTGAAATACAAAAACCAACGATATTCCTTTCTTTCTCATCTTTCTTTCTCATCCTTCCGCTTCGCTCCTACCATAAACCATCCGAGAAGTNTTTCATATTTAAAACTTAATCATAATTATTTATAAAATTAACATTCTTATATCTCCATTGTGTTGTGAAAAAATGACGACAATAAAGCGAAAAATAGAATGAGTAAAATTACACGCAGAAAAAACATCAGAGCGACACACAAATTTACGTGGTTCGGCAAATTTGCCTACGTCCACGGAGCTGCAGAGGATTTATTTCTTCGAGGAATTACACTGTCGAGCGCCTCGACATTCGCAAGAAAATCTCTATTTTTTCTCTCCCTTCTTCTCTCTCTCTCTTTCTCTTAGCTCTCAAGAGCACTTGGCTTTGTCTTGCTTGGCTTGACATTCCTTTAAATAAAAAAAAAAAACTATTTATAGAAACCATGAGAACGGTAGGTGGGAGGTAGGTGGGATGTGGTAGGTGAGCGGTAGGTGGGTGTGGTAGGTGAGCGGTAGGTGTAATACTTAGTTAAGAGCATCGGCTTTGTGAATGAAACATCACAATACAATCGTGATTAGAGCTAGTATCGAAGGTCACGATGGGATCTTGACATACAAAAACCAGCATTATTCCCTTCTTTCTCATCCTTCCGCTTCGCTCCTACCATAAACCATCCGAGAAGGTAAGCCTGCTCACGCCATCATGAGGGAAGGTAAGCTTGTTCACGCTACAAGAAAAACTACTTGGACATATAAAAATAATTAGATAATAAATTTTAAATTTAGTTTAATATTCAATATATTTGGCCGCATTTATATGAAATTTTAATATGGTTCATGGAATGTTCGGTCTTATTTATAAACATACCACCCAATTCCTATATATTTACATATCCATCACATAAAATTTATTTATTTATATTTATAACACCCGAATCTTTCATATGAAATTAAAAATATCAATATTATAATTTTTAAAAAAGTGAAATACATCTTTTCATACATATGTATGATGACATATATGTAAAAATTGAGGTTTAGATGTTGGATATTTACGTACAAAGAAATTGAGTGGTAAGTATGTAATAATGTAAATCTTCCTTTTTAGGTGCATGCATTAATATTTACAAATTTGACTTTTTTTTGCTTACAATGCGACAAAATATGACAAGAGAAAGTTCGAAAGAAAATAATAGAAAAATAATAAAGAAGAAGGTGAACTTTTTCTTGTAATATTTTATTTTATTAAATATGTGATTTTTTTTGTAATATTTTATTTTTAGGTTTTTAACTTATTTTTTTGTACTTTTTGAAGTCATTTTTGATTTCTCAAGTATCAAATATAGTGTTATGATAGTTCTGTTGTAAACAACATTACTGTATATGAGCAGTATTGTCATTTATCCAAAAATAATTGTAAATCAATTATTTTTAAAATACACAAACTAAACAATCAGTCAGCTAATCAACAACTTATAACAGACCCTAATTAATCATGATAACCAAGTTTAGGAGTTAATAAAAAATGTTCTGACCGTTAACTATGTAAACATGTTTAATTTGAATCTCATGTGTAATTCTTTCTTCTTCTCAAATATAAATTAAACTGTATAAAAAATTTTCCGCAGATTATTTAATTAAAAAATTTATATTATGCTTTCAGCTAGAATAGCCGTGCACCTTCCGCTTCGGTTTTGACAATCATCCTCGTTATCTTTCTAAGATAACAAACACAAATTAATGTTTGCACCAAATGGCAACTTTCGGACAATTGCAAACGACAAAATCTTATTACGCGTGTCAATATCTAAGAGGTATGTGCGTAATTAATTAATTTCAATTCATTTATTGTTGAATTAGCTTTATTAACCCGTCCATTTTTTGTCCTTTTCTGCCTGTTTTTCTTCATAATTTGAAATAAAAAAAATAAAATTTCTGTGCTTGCACGCATGAAATGTCTATTGTGGATTGATGGACGGCCGGGCAAATTTGTCGGCAGAAGGGAGTTGGGAGGTTTAAAAATTAGTTAAAAAATAAAACACGTTTAAATTATAATTTAAAAAACAGTAGAATTCTGTCTATGCGGCGCGGTTTCATAGATCTGTGCAGAAGAAAAAAAAAATAGATTTAGGGTTTGTTAGGAGAACATTTTTGGGTCTGCAGTTTTGAGCAGGGCTTCTTTATCTTTCCCGCTTGGTACCTTGTCTTTCTCGCGTGTTTTTTGTTCGTTGCAAGAGCGAACTCTCGCAGATTGCGGGCCGAAAACTCATAGTTCTTTAATGTATCGAAAAATTATTTTGATTTTAGGATTGGTGTTCAAAACCCTCTTCAAAAATCAAAATTCGGGTTTTCCCTTCGTTTTCTTACTAATATGTTAAATTCATAGTTATGTGCGACATTTTTTGAGCTTTCGTTNATAAATAAAACACGTTTAAATTATAATTTAAAAAACAGTAGAATTCTGTCTATGCGGCGCGGTTTCATAGATTTGTGAAGAAGAAAAAAAAAATAGATTTAGGGTTTGCTAGGAGAACATTTTTGGGTCTGCAGTTTTGAGCAGGGCTTCTTTATCTTTCCCGCTTGGTAACTTGTCTTTCTCGCGTGTTTTTTGTTCGTTGCAAGAGCGAACTCTCGCAGATTGCGGGCCGAAAACTCATAGTTCTTTAATGTATCGAAAAATTATTTTGATTTTAGGATTGGTGTTCAAAACCCTCTTCAAAAATCAAAATTCGGGTTTTCCCTTCTTTTTCTTACTAATATGTTAAATTCATAGTTATGTGCGACATTTTTTGAGCTTTCGTAAGTTTCATGTGAGTGGATTAATCAAGTGGATAGGATCGATGTTCTGCTCTTATTGCTGGCTAATGGAAATACCACTCTCTCTCTACCTATTCATCTCTCATTCTCGCTTCCCTCCGCTTTCTCTCTTGCATTATTTCCCCTGTTGTTAGGTTGTGGATCGAGGTTGCACTACAAGACAAACAATTAAAATCGACGNGCTGGCTAATGGAAATACCACTCTCTCTCTACCTATTCATCTCTCATTCTCGCTTCCCTCCGCTTTCTCTCTCGCATTATTTCCCCTGTTGTTAGGTTGTGGATTGAGGTTTCACTACAAGACAAACAATTAAAATCGACAGAAAAACTAATGGTCAAGTGTGTGTAGGTAAATTTCTGTTTATTTCCAATGAAGGCGACGATTAACATGATTGACAGATTACTTATGGATTGAATTGTGACTTTCGAGTGAATTGACTTTCCAACAGACGAATCATCAATTCATGGCAAATTATAAAGTGACGGTCGTAGCCCGTTGGAAAGACATGTTGTAGTTTATTAGTACATTAATAACCGAAAGTCATTATTTTAACCAGCTCTCACTCCTGTCGTTTGTTAATAAATCAATCACCGATGGTCAAATAACTGTTGGAAAGCTATTGAGGATGGTCTCTTTATCAACCCGACGGCCAAAATACCCTATTTCTTTCTCGTTCCCATGTCTTTACTTCAGAGCTGACATAACACTCCAATCTAATTTTCACTAGAGTTAACAATTTCTTGTGTTCTTATACTCAAATCATAAGTAACTTCTATTTCAGTATTCCTCAATGTTTTATTTAATTTGAACAGTTAAAATTTTTGCATTTTGAGATTAAGTGTTTTAGAAAAAAAAATGAATTTTTGATTCGGATTTCCATAATTTAGATGATGTATCTCATTGTTACATGCTTTTGACTTCTCTCCAAGGTCTTTTCATATCTTTCACCTAAATTTTATTAACAAATTTGCATACCATGCACATAAATCTTATGCCATATATATCTCACACCTGAATTTTGATATTTACATACATGACACTTTGGTTCTTTAAATTCATGCATAAAATGTGTATTCCATGTTTAAAAATTAATAATTGTGATGTCGATTTGATATTACAGTTTTTAGTGCAATGTGTGCAAATATAAATATTTTGGTTTGAGAAATGTGAATACATAAGAATTGTGTGCTACACATGTAAATGCTTCTTTTTAAAGGCAAATGTAGATAGCTAGCACACAATCTTATGTCCTAAACTTTTATATTGATATATAAGACATTTCAATGCTTTAAACATATGCGTGAAAATGTGTATTTCAATTTTTTAGAAGTAGTAATAGTACTATTTATGATGTGATATTAAAATACGGAGTGTTATGTGTGAAAATATCAAATTTTAGGTTTGAGATATGCAAATGCATAAGAATAGTGTGATATGAATGTAAATTCTCCTTTATATATACATGATACTTTGGTGCTTTAAACATATACATGAAAATGAATATCTCACTTTTAAAAATTGATAACTGTGTTGTTTTTGATGTAATATTGAAGTTTTGATTGCTATGTGTGTAGGTATGTAAATTCTTAAGAATTGTATGTTATGCATGTAAATGCCCCTACTTAAAGGCAACTTTTCATACCTAGCACATAAATTTATACATTTATGCATCGAGCAACTAAACTTTTATATTTATATACACGTCATTCCTGATTTAAATATATGCATGGAAATGTGTATTTCATTTTTAAGAAGTGGAAATAGTGGTGTTTTTATGTGAATTTTAATCAAACTTATTGATTATGATGAAAATATTATTTAGAGTAATTATGAAGAAAGTGAAATGAGAGAATCTTGATGTTTTGTATTAGAGTTTCCACGTTCTTTATTTTTTATGGACAATAGTATATGTTCGGCTATCGATAATATTTTTTT
>JXCR01097188.1:59187-72450 GCA_002079205.1 Phalaenopsis hybrid cultivar | reverse complement strand
TTTTTACGATAACTAGTTAAAATATGTATATAAAAAAGATGCAGTTATTTTAACTAGGCGCATCTTACCGTCTCTGAAACATAAGAGCGAGGGTGAATCTTTCATATCCACGAATGGAAGACATGTGGATAAGCGAGGCCTAGGAAATAACTAGGTTGACTCGACAAGAACATCCTCATACTTCAAGGCTCACGATATATAATGATAGAGGGTGAATCAGCGTATCTCAAATGGGCACCAGACTATCCGCAATTGGGGTCATCAAAGCGACATCAATGAAGTCAAAAAAGTAAGATTGGGCTCAAAAGGACTCACCAAATGAAAAGTGGAGAAATCCTAATCAGGTAGAGATAGACGATGGGTTGGGATACCATGGATCTGCCATCCCACTATTAGGAACTTAATTTTACATGTGCTCCCATAAAAGACTTATACACATCTAGGCCGGGGAAGCCTCTAACACACTAGGCGTGATAGCCAATCACATAAAATGAATCATATACTTGGTTAGGCGGGTTGAAGAAGTACAGAGGCTTCTCCTCGGGTCCTGCAAATATGATATAATTATCTAGAGTAGTTCTAATGTGAAGACCCTAATATTATGACTTGGGTTATAACCACACAATGCAACCCATTTTAAATCCGGACTGAAGACATGCAAAAATGTAAAGTAGGTTTTGAAAAGCTGAGATAATTTAATCCTAAATTTTAATTTTTGTCATTATTTTATTGTTAAGGTTTAAAAAAGAATATTTTAGGTCCTTAAAGTGGCTAAGTTATATTTTCGCTTAGCATCCCAGACAAACTAGAAATCAAAGCAAGACAAAATGACAACACATAACATAAAGTAGACAAAGCCATATGAAATAATAATAATAAACAAGCTAGCTGTCGCTGAGTCGACAACATATCCAAAAAGAAAAAAAGACGGTCAGGTTCTGTATATACATGTATGGTCCTAATGATATGCATCGAAGTAAACTCAGAATCAAGGTACGAGATATGAGTCTCCTTCACATGGTTCTCCACATCAAGTGTCTCAAAAATCTTGTCTATACCTTATCATGATATAGACTCCCTAGGGACTCTTAACAAAACAGATATGAAAATTCTAAAAGAGACTCGACCTGNCCTATAACTCTAACACATAGCCTAGGAGGTCGACTGAAGAAAAGAAAAAAGGGTTTCAAAGAGATCTCACTGCCGTGATGGTTGCAGTCAAGTTANTGTGCACTGGTAGGACTTACATGTTCGACACCCTCTCACAAGATATGCAAATATCTAAACATGTACATACGGTGACATATGTTCATGGGGATACTGCAAGTGCACATGTAGGTGCTCAAAGAGACACCATAAACAAATCAAAATTCTAGAAAACACAAACGACAAAAATGCAATTTTACACATGAAAATATGAGTGTCAAGCCAAACATATCTTGCATGTAGGCACATAATGCCTAAATACATGCCAACATGCATCACTGAAATGAAGTTTGCCAAAAATGGCTGACTGGGTGACCGAGATGGTCAACCCGTCAAATCGTCCCGAAATGATCGGCCGACTGACTCGAGTGTTCAACAGGTTAAAGTGGTCAAATAATCAAATTGATCAAAAATGACCGACCGGGCTGACCGGGGCGGTCAATTGGTCAAAAGTGACCACAGATGACCAATCAAACTGACTGAGATAGGTGGTCAATGGAGGACATATAAAAATCATTTTAAGCATAGCTTTAAAACATGTCATGCAATATTAAGCAAATGACAAACACATGATCGATGACAAATCAAACCCTTTCTAACAAACTTGCTTGGGTTCTAGAGTTGGGTTGAAGATGTGTAGCAATCATTCATTACACATGGTAACGAAGAGCCTACCTTTAATTGTTTGACAAGATGTCAAGAAGCTTTTCCATGAGAGAAAACCTTCACGTCGATGAAGGTTTCCTCTATGTACATAGCCTTCATGTTCTAAAGAAAGAGGATCAAGGAAATTCTTGGTTCTCTAAGTCAAAGTGGCTTCACCTCCTTCATCGAGAGTGAAGCCACCAAACAACCACAAGATTATCGTAATTCCGACCGTATAGGTCAAGGGCTAGGGCCATGGAGAAATACTCAAATAGAGAACCACAAAACAAAGCTTATAAACTATGGGGTTTGCTCTAACATCAACCTAGACCCTATAACTCTAACACATAGCCTAGGAGGTCGACTGAAGAAAAGAAAAAAGGGTTTCAAAGAGATCTCACTGCCGTGATGGTTGCAGTCAAGTTATCTTTGCTTGTCCTAGCTTCACATAGTGTAAGGTCTCTCATGAGCAATTGGTGCTCCGACCAAAAACTATCGTACCTTGCAAAACATACAAAAAATGAGAAAGAGAGGTATACAAGTATATTTGATAAAAGATTTCAACATACAAGAATATGACCAAAATGTACCTTTATGAGATGGGTTATTCGTGTCAAGACCTTACTTGGTTGGATCCAAACCGAAGGTGGAGAGAGGTTGTAGTCAGTTTAGAAGGGAGAGCCAACAAAAATATCACCAGCGGGAGTTTCCTGGAAGTGGGGAGAGCCATGAAGGAGGCAGGGAGTTTCCTGGAAGTGGGGAGAGCCATGAAGGAGGCAAAGAGTTGGGGTTTTGGTCACAAGGGGTAAGCTGTGAGTTTCATAAAAGTAAAAGGAGGTTCGCATGAGGAATCTTGGAAGGCCTGTCATGCATGAGAGGAAGAAAGCATACACACATGGGGTTTCAGGCAAGAGGTCGCATGTGTCAAGAAGGAGACTGATAAGGACTAGTGACGACATTAGGGAGCGAGAGAGCTAGCTAGGGCATCATGATATAGGCAACTAGGGCTTTTCATCACTAGCCACGATGAATCCTCGCATTTTTCGGCGATACAGAGGAGGTAGGTTGGCGGTCGCCAGACTGAGAGAGTGTGATGGGAGACGCTGATGACGTGTGAGGTACGACACATAGGCAAGGCTTTTGGGATCTAACCAAATTGAAAGGGGTTCGCTTGAGGGAGAGAAAGGCATGTGGTTTGCTGAAGGAAGGAGCCGTCAACAAGGGCACACCTACGATTACATGCCAGTGACGGTTTTGATGTGACCGAGAGACAAGCTATGTGAGTGTGAGGAGGTCGACGAAAGAAAGGGGAGGAGCCTCTGGGCATCTAGTGAAAGGGGATTATATCCCTTTCCTCTTTTTTTTTTTTTTGACTTTTAAAAGCTTTTTAATATTCAATTCTCTCAATCTATGCATCATTTTCCTGTGCATGAAATCATAACAATATTGGTGTCCTTCCTAGAAAAAATCAACATTTCAGACGATCTTGTGTAGCCCGTTTTGCGATCGGAGGTCGTTCAGACAATCAATACAATTTGAGTCTGATTCATGAAGTGATTTTATGGATTCCTCCAGTTACGCGTAGCTATGCATGAACGTTATATGATTCCATATCATTTAAAAGGACCCCAAAAGCATGTGACATCAAAAATTGATGCCAACAAACACAACAAAGCATCACAAAGATAGAGTAATGACACACCTCACATATGCTTGTGCAGCTCACGACTCCAGCTCTGCAGCCTATAAACGTCATTACAACTCACAACTACAGCCTATGTTGTCCACAGTTCGTGAAGCTCTCAACTCTATCCCTCACGACCTATAAACACCATTGCTACTTACAACTACAACCTACATGTCCAACTCCGCACAGCTCCTGACTCCGGCCCACGGACATCCTCGTAACTTGCCATTATGGCGCATACAACCTATGTGATCCACAGACCTCATAATTCTCTACTATGAACTTTATGGTCAATTGATGCTCCTCAAGCAACCATTTATGACCCACCATATGAACTGCTATCATGGCTATTAACTATAACTTCTACGACAAGCTGGTGCTACAACCACTGTCTACAACACTCACGACGGACTACTACCTTCGTGAAAATCGACTATGACCTATGCAGCCTGCTGTCGCCAAATACTTCTGTCATATTACAAATATATAACTTTGAGATTTCAATTTCTCTAATTTAGGAGAAGAATAAACATTTCTACTCACCATTCATAGTGAATTATTTCAACAGGGCTAGACCCCGTGATTTTTTCCCTTTCAAGGGTTTTCCACGTAAAATTGTTGTTGTGTCTCCTCCTACTTACTTCTTTTTAATTACCTAAGTGTGTTGGTTATTCATGCAACGTTAAAACGATAAATAATCATTACTCTAATGCCATGAATCTTCTAGCACACATCAACCTTGATTTTGAATTTGGATTATTTCTTGCTAAAATGCATCGATATTTATGACTGATAATAAAAATTTCTTGAAGAAACATTAGTCATAAAAGTGCAGAAGCTAATTCTTATTAGTTTTTCAGAAACACATAACTAATGCCATTTGTCACAAATTTAAAATGGCTTTGGTTACCAAAATTTTGCACGTGTAAAGTATCAACACCTAAACACACCAAACGAAGGATGGAAAGGAACGGACGAACTCACTTTGACAAAATGCATGGCATTTTTTATTGAAAATATAGCAGCATAAGCTTAAGTTATTAAACAAAATGTAAACATAGTATCCTGAACGCAACACACCAAGAGAGGGAGGGAGGGAGGGTCTCCCAAATGCAAAGCTGTATAAGGAATAATAAATTGAAGGAAACCAAAAGGCCGGCCCCAAATCCAGCTGTAAAAAGAACACAGGTCGGTGATCCACGAGCTCTAACATAGGAAGAAATTTGCGTACGTTTTTCATTTAAATGGAGAACGATGAGAATGGACGGTCCTCTATTATTTATTTTCATCTTCCGTGCATCTGAGCCGTGGAACGTACGTTTACTCCAAAAATAAAAGATAAAGGATGATTTACCTACATGCCACCCAAATGTTTTGAATTTACAAATCAAACATCAAAACTTTAATTTTGTTCATTTATTGCACCCAAACCTATGCATGACAAGGTATATTTCACCTTTAAAAGTTAAAATATTGATTTTTTTTGTGATATGAAAGATTAGGGTGGTATAAATATAAAAAGTTTTTAGGTGTTGGATGTATGAGTACAATGAATTGGATGGTATGTATGTAAATACCTCACGAAGAAAAGGATGACGTCATCACAAATGAGGAAAAGATAGAAGCCAACACCCTTCTATTAAAATATCAGAACAAGCAACATATCAATGCTGTGCACATCTGTGAGTGAGGAATGTTATCAGCGTTGGCTATCAACGTTGTCCTAAAAATATTGAAGAGAAAATAAATAAAAGTACTGTTAAACTCTCCCTAAAATAGCACAAGCAATCTACAATCATGTAAATTTGCTTAAATNCGAGGAATGTTATCAGCGTTGGCTATCAACGTTGTCCTAAAAATATTGAAGAGAAAATAAATAAAAGTACTGCTAAACTCTCCCTAAAATAGCACAAGCAATCTACAATCATGTAAATTTGCTTAAAATTTAAAAAGAACCAATAATAACCACATGGCTATATCCAAAATAGTCAAAATACAATGACATTGACATGTATAAAACCATTAAAGAATAGACAATTGATCATAATAAGAGTAATGCAAATAAAATGAAGTAGTGAAAAGGCAACAACTACCAACACCATGCATTTTTTTTTTTTGAAATATATTGTTGTCCCGAGTAACCATAAGAAGGGCAACATGATAACAATTTTGAGTCTAATGAAAACTTTTATCGATGATGATATCTTTCATAAGTAATAGATAAAAGCAAAAACCTGAATTNATAATAAGAGTAATGCAAATAAAATGAAGTAGTGAAAAGGCAACAACTACCAACACCATGCATTTTTTTTTTGAAATATATTGTTGTCCCAAGTAACCATAAGAAGGGCAACATTATAACAATTATTGAGTCTAATGAAAACTTTTATCGGTGATGATATCTTTCATAAGTAATAGATAAAAGCAAAAACCTGAATCAATAAAAAACACTGCTAACTCAAGGTCATAAAATCATGAAGCAAAAGTCAATCATTTGCAAGTAGATAACAACCAAAATGGAAAAGATGATAAAAAATTCAACCACTTCAAAAGATAACAAAAGAAAGGTAAATCTCTCTTAAAGAATAAAAACATATGTTCTCATTAAGAAGTTCAAAAAATTGAATAAATAGAAGTCTACCTAAAGTCAAGCTNAAAATGGAAAAGATGATAAAAAATTCAACCACTTCAAAAGATAACAAAAGAAAGGTAAATCTCTCTTAAAGAGTAAAAACATATGTTCTCTTTAAGAAGTTCAAAAAATTGAATAAATAGAAGTCTACCTAAAGTCAAGCGTAAAGATGTATTCATAGGTCCACAAACCAACAAAAAATTAGGACCAACAAGCCTACTAAGAAATTTTAATATTTCAAGAATCATTTTAGCTCGATATTTCCAAGGGAAAGTGATACGATGAACACTACTGTTATTAGTGATATGAATTTTATCATTTCCTTCTATTCACATATTATAAAATACAAGGCTAGTGATGATGATGAGGAGATTTTTTATGAAAGGGAAGTAATTAATGTATTAATTTTTAACACCTAAAAAAATGGTTGGTTCTAACTTTCATTTCATATATACTAGTGAAAATTGTGCANATGATGATGAGGAGATTTTTTATGAAAGGGAAGTAATTAATGTATTAATTTTTAACACCTAAAAAAATGGTTCGTTCTAACTTTCATTTCATATATACTAGTGAAAATTGTGCGCAAGTGAAATCACTTTATCTTTAAGTTGATAGAAAAAATAATTTCTATTAATAGTAATAGAAACAAATAAATTAGTGAAACAACAACAAATCTAGTTCATAAATTGTATTTGAGATATCGTTGCCTTAAAGTTTTTGCATGAAAAAGTTCCATTAATGCTAACAAAGGCCTTGTTTTTATTAATAATATTGTAGAAGTTTCTAAGTGATTTTCTTGAANTAATGCTAACAAAGGCCTTGTTTTTATTAATAATATTGTAGAAGTTCCTAAGTGATTTTCTTGAATTTTTTTTTTAAAATAATTTAAAAATTCATATTGTATTATTAGGAATTTTCCTTTAATGATGGTAGATTGAGTTAGATGGATGATAAGAGGAAGATGGGGTATTAAGNGAATTTTTTTTTAAAATAATTTAAAAATTCATATTGTATTATTAGGAATTTTCCTTTAATGATGGTAGATTGGGTCAGATGGATGATAAGAGGAAGATGGAGTATTAAGTGATTAACAAGGTGCTTAGAAATTAGTTTATAAAAAGTATTATAAAGGGAGATAAGCATGTAGTATAATATAAAAGTGGTGTGCACCTTCTTGAAAAACAAAGTAATGACAGAGTGGTTAGCTTAATTTAGTAGCCTTCAAGTATGAAAAGAATGCTTAGATTGAAATTAAATAGTTTCAAATATGATTCATAGACTTAATAAAGAACTAAAACCATCAACATTAAGTTATTGAGAGGCACGTTCATCTCAATGATTTGTGAAATGAAAATGATCACTTGCACATTGGAATGTAAGATCAAGTNTGACAGAGTGGTTAGCTTAATTTAGTAGCCTTCAAGTATGAAAAGAATGCTTAGATTGAAATTAAATAGTTTTAAATATGATTCATAGACTTAATAAAGAACTAAAACCATCAACATTAAGTTATTGAGAGGCACATTCATCTCAATGATTTGTGAAATGAAAATGATCACTTGCACATTGGAATGTAAGATCAAGGGAGCTTTCATGGAAGAAAGAAAAATTGATCTCCAATGATAGTTGAACCACAATGAGATTTATTGTTGATTATAAGTATTAAAGAAAAAAAAAAGACTCCTTTATGAGTAAGTGCATCAAAGTTGGTCAAAGTGGTCACACAATAACAAGCCTTATGAGAGAATTTCTACATATTTTACATTTGATCATAAAATATAATAGTTTGACATGGACAATTAGCCTTAACTTGTGGATAAGCCATCATTCTAGCTGGAATGAGGTTACCTTAAATAATCTTAGATTTTGATAACATGCATAGATTAACATGATTGAGCTCTAATAAAGAAAAAAAATTCTTGCTTGGTCATCAAAATAATAATAAACAAGTTGGAGATGTGAAGAAAATTATTCCATGGGGCAATTTTAAAAAATTCTTTAAGTATAATAAGCTTTTTATAGATGATAAAATGATTCCTTGAAAAAGTATTTTCCAAGCATTACTAATTACCTCCATAAAATCAAATTGAAGATAATCAAAATTCATGTCATGAAATCTATGATTACCATAGTGAAAAAAGAGTGGTTTATACAAAGATGGGTGAATGATCAAAAAATTAAGAAGGTGAGAGTCCATAAAATAAAGAGAAAACTAAGCCAATTAATATTAATGAGATTTAGTTTGGCCCTCATAAAGAAGGATAGACTTGAGAAGTTACATAACACTAACATGATATTAAAATTATTAAAATCAATTAGCAGGCTAGAAAGATTCATAAATATACAAACCATTTTTTAATTCAAAAACTCATCCAATTAAATTACCTATCGCAATTTTTTTTTCATTTAGCTCATTAATTATGTCAATACGAGATAACTAGAATGATTTTATTTTATAGTGAATTTTTAGGAATACATCATTATCTAAAAAAAAATTAATAGACTAAAATAATTAGAAATTTCTCTAGATTAATTATGCAATAGTAAGAAGCAGAAAAAAAGGATATTCTAGTTATACCCCATGCAATCTAGATCTTGTCCCTTGGTTAGTAAAGAATACAACCATGTTGTACTATGCATGGCTTTACATCATTTTCTAAATACAACCATGTTTTGTCTCGAATACAACATGGCTTTACATCATTTTTCTGACCAGTAAAACCATGTTTTACTACATATTATGATATTATTAAGGGAATTATGAACAATTGCTCTATAGTTCAACATGGTTTTAACATTATTTTCAGATGATTGCAACCATATTGTGCTACATGTTATAATATAGCTAAGAGCATTATAAGCATTTGGTCTATAATACAACATGAATTTAATTCATTTTTTTTAGCAGTACAACCATGTTGTACTACATGTAATAACTTATGTAAGAGCTGAAGAATGTTTGATCTATAGTTCAACGTGATTTTAACATCATTTTTTAATGAGTACAACCATGTTGCACTCAATATTATAATATTGGTAAGGTATTATGAAAATTTGATATATAATACAACATAGTTTTAGATCATTTTTTCACCAATAAAATCATATTGTACTACATGTTATAACATATGTAAGGGCACAAGAATGTGTGGTTAATAGTTCACATGATTTTAACACCATTTATTTCACGAGTACAACCATTTTGTACTACCTGTTATAATATTGGCAAGGACATTATGAATATTTGATACATAATACAACATGGTCTTACATCATTTTTTATTAGTACAACCATATTGTACTGCATATTATAACATACGTAAGGGCTTAATTATTCATAACATACTCATTATATTTAAATACATTCATGTCTCACTCAATGAATTTGCAAGTATTGGTGCAAGAAGATGAAGTCAATGATGAAATTCCTATATATTCTGAACCAAATTCAAAAAAACTCTTTTCCACAATTGTTCAAAATGAAAATGAGACATATAGCCTCTACTGCAACTATGCACATGATATGAGTTTCAGTGTTTAAAAGGATCATACTAGAATTTGACCAAATTCAAGGAATATTAAATTAAAAGTTTATTTATGCTTGAATGATGTTAGAAGAAAGTACACAATCTAAATAACACAATAAATTTTAAGAAATCAGACAATAAAACTGGTTGTTATGCAATTATTAGATTTGTGATTGATCCTAAAGGTAATTGCTATGTCAATAGATTTATAGAATCATAACCATCTATTAGCATGTCCAGCTGATCAACATCTTTTGAGATAATGTCGTCACATTAGTGAAGACAAATCATTTGTGTTGTAGTCAATGACAGAAGCAGGGATCAGAGAGATTGATGCATTTAGTTATCTTGCTGAGGAAGTAAGAGGAGAAGAAAAAATTAAATTTATATAGAGAAATGCATTTAATTATATATATAAATATAAAATAGCTATAGTTGAGAATGAATGTACTAATTATTTAATGAAATTATTGGAGAAAAGAGAAGTTGACAATAGTATGTTAGCCTGGGATGTCCAATTTGATGATTCAAATAGATTGATTTTTTTTTTGTGTGATGGCATGTCACAGCTAGGCAATCATTGTTTCGAAAACGTCATAAATTTTGACATAGGTTATCACCTAATTAAGTATAATTTAGCTTATGCACCATTTATTGGAGTTAATCATCACTGACAAAATTTTTTGTTTGGAGTAGTATTTCTATCAAAAGAGATGATCCCGATATTTTTTTATATGTAATGATTTATGAAGTTGACACCACAACTTGAAGATTTTAATCTCCGACAACGACACCAAAAATATGATCCAAAGGAAAGTAAGTTTTCAATTATATCTTTAAATAGGGATTCTATGTAAGTATATGTATCATTATCAAGTAATATAGGGCTTTCTGATTAAGCATTGAATATCAATCCCACGGAGATCAAGGTTAAGCACGGCGGCTTTCAAGAGAAGTTCTAGTCTAGAATAACACGCCATGGCTTGGAAGATCGATAAAGGTTTGGTTTAGATGATATCCTACAATTTTCACTACAATACTACTTGTACTCCTAAAATAAAATACTTAGTGAGAATTAGAAAGTGAGGTTTAATGTATTAAAAGTACCCTTCCCTTGCAATGAAATTAGTGACATGTGTAAAAGTAAAAGAAGTAGTGTGAGAGATAGTGACAAATAAGAGCAATTATAATCTTTACCCTCAGTCAAGTGATATAAAGAAAATTGGCTAATTCATAGTTTAAGATTCTTAAAGATTGTTTAGGCATGAGAGATACTAGCTCTCACTCTTTAGTCCCCACGTCCCCTCACCTAAAGGCTAACATCTAGTATTAAGACCTGAAACTAAGAACCAAATTGGGGGATTAAGTCTGTCACTCTAAAGTCCTCTAATTTAACACCCATCAAAGATTATTTCCCTATTTATTTACACTCAACTATATGGACTACCTTCTCATCCATACAATCTCATGTGATTCTACTATAGTTGATTGAGACAACACCGTCACAGATCTTACATGTTCTCACAACAGATTTTAACATGAAAGTTGATAAAGTTTTCATATAAATAAATAACAAAGTAAAATCATCACAATATATTCTCACTCTACTCAATTCTATATCCTACACATGCACACTAATTCATTACAAGAGGGAAGAGTAAAGAAAACTACTCACTACACATGGAGAAGCAACAATAACTTTTCATTGAACAATACTTTGAAACTATACAAATAAAGTACTAAATTCAAATCAAAATACAATGAAAATACTTATCTTGGAAGAAAATCAAACTCTCCTTGTATGTGAAAAGCAATCTCCTTACAATACTCTCCAAGAACAAAATGAAAAGAAAAGAAGAAATCTCTCTCTCTCTCTCTCTCTCTCTCTCTCTCTTTCTCTCTCCTTGTGGCCCCCCTTGGGTCTCTCGCCCAAGCCTTCTTCTCCTCTTTCAATTAGTTCCAAATTCCAATAGTTATTTTAAGAAAATTTCCAATCCTTATTTATAATTTCCCAAGAGATGCTTAAGTGTCTCTTCAAAAGTGTCCATATTCAATGAATCTTTCAAAATGTGCTTTAGTGTCTCTTCAAAAGTTTTCAAAAACCACCTTATAACTACCCCAAATCCTTCAAAGAATTCTCTTTTATCATTTCCAATAAATTCTCCAAGAGACACACAAAATACAACTTCAAAAATCGTTCAAATCCGATGTTATTCTGGAAGATATGTTGAAAACTGTTTTTGGCGCTTAAGCGCCCTCCTCTCTGTTTGGTGGAGCCTAAGCGCGGTGTTTGGATGCTTAAGCATCGGGCATAGGCACTTAAGTGTCTGGTTTCAGTCCCCATGACTCCGGTGTGCCCAGGTTTGACCCGATTTGCTCTGGTTTGCTCCGTTTTGGTCCATTTTTGTTTCTTTTGCTTCAATCACTCCAAATTCTTCAATTTGATGTACCTACAATAAAAAACACAAGAAAACATACCTTTAAAGTGCAATATCATTATAAAATATAACATAAAAAATAGTACATTTTTAGGTACATCAAAATCCCCCAAACTTAAACATTACTTGTCCTCAAGTAATACTATATTTTTAAAATAATTTATGTAGTTTAGAGTTAATGGGTCATCCTTTCGAATTACTAAAATTTTATTCTAAAAATGTGATAGTTCAAATTAGAAGAACTTCTAGTGAATTAGACTAGCACAGGGTCTACAATATTATTCATCAAACTTGGGAATTGCTGTCCCATCTAAATCAAAACAATATTCTACACTTGAAAAACATGATTACAACATGGTTGTACTTAAAATAAATCAAACAGGAGGCTGAAAAACATCAAATCAAGTTTCATAACATTATTTTACGCTGAAAAAACATGAGTGCAACATGGTTGTAATTAAAAAAAAATCAAACATGAGACAAATCAACCATGAACTCCTACTTTAGAATATTATTTTACATTAACAAAACATGAGTACAACATTGTTGTACTGAACAAAAAATCAAACAACAGGCCAAAAAAATATCAAATCCTACTTAAGAATATTGTTTTATACTAGCAAAACATGAGTACTACAAGATTGTACTAAACAAAAAAATCAAACATGAGGCTAAAAAAATATCAAATCCTGTTTCAGAACATTATTTTATACTAATAAATATGAGTGTAACATGGTTATACTTAACAACAAAAAATCAAACGAGAGACTAAACAAACATCAAATCCTATTTTAGAACATTATTTTACACTAACAAAACACGAGTACAACATGGTTGTACTTAACAAAAAATAAACCAGAAAGTCAAAAAATTTATATTTTCTTCACTCTTCATAGCATTGCTTATTCTAAAAGATATCACAGACAAACATCCAAAATGAATTATTTATTTATTGAATCAAATGTACAACACCTTACACTGGAGAAAACCTTGAGTACATTCATGTTGTACTTGAAAATTTTCTAAATAATTAAAAGAACCATGAAAGAAGGATATAGAACATGGCAATTTAACTTGTAAGTTCGAAGAATTATATTTTTTATTGTTGCAATAAAAGATGATGCG
>JXCR01097188.1:43898-57240 GCA_002079205.1 Phalaenopsis hybrid cultivar | reverse complement strand
AAAAAAAAATCAAACATGAGACAAATCAACCATGAACTCCTACTTTAGAATATTATTTTACATTAACAAAACATGAGTACAACATTGTTGTACTGAACAAAAAATCAAACAACAGGCCAAAAAAATATCAAATCCTACTTAAGAATATTGTTTTATACTAGCAAAACATGAGTACTACAAGATTGTACTAAACAAAAAAATCAAACATGAGGCTAAAAAAATATCAAATCCTATTTCAGAACATTATTTTATACTAATAAATATGAGTGTAACATGGTTATACTTAACAACAAAAAATCAAACGAGAGACTAAACAAACATCAAATCCTATTTTAGAACATTATTTTACACTAACAAAACACGAGTACAACATGGTTGTACTTAACAAAAAATAAACCAGAAAGTCAAAAAATTTATATTTTCTTCACTCTTCATAGCATTGCTTATTCTAAAAGATATCACAGACAAACATCCAAAATGAATTATTTATTTATTGACTCAAATGTACAACACCTTACACTGGAGAAAACCTCGAGTACATTCATGTTGTACTTGAAAATTTTCTAAATAACNTGGGTGGTATAAATGTAAAAAGGAAAATTTGTGTTAGATATAAAAATACATAGGGATTGGGTGGTATGTTTGTAAATGCCGCTAAAATTTTGGTAATCTCCATTTAAATTTTTGTGGTAGCTTTAGAAGAAATTTTGTGAGAGCCAATCAATCTTAACAAAATAAGATTAAATCTTATTAAAAATAATTTATCAAATACGATTTCACATTTAACATTATAATTGCTTAACTTGCAAAAGTTAAAGTTTGGTTTGAGATAAGTAAATTCATAAGAAGTGGGTGCTATGTATGTAAATTTCAGTGAATAGAATAGCCCCATCTCATGAAGGTTTTGACAAATTGGCTCAAGAAAAAAAATCACAAGAAATTGTTTATGTTTCTACGCTTTTATTCACATAAAAAATAAAATGGACTTTTTATATGACAAATGCTAGACTCTTCATATTTTTTGCGTGCTAGAAAATTTACAATGGCAACAGTGATTTATTATTATCTTATTACCAGACACGAGCACATACACATATATAGAAAGTGTTGAAAGTGAATACGCCAGAGACTTTACAAAAAAAAAAAAAAAAAANTTTTTTTTTTTAAAAAAAAAAAAAAAAAAAAAAAAAAAAAAAAAAAAAAAACACATCTCTTGAAGTAGTTGTGGATCATGGGGCTTGACCCATTTAAAATAATCCAGCACATAGTTCAAAGTATAGAGTTTAGCTCTTCTTTCTAAGTAGAGAAAATATTGTCATAAAATTTTGACTTACCAAAATAAATGATAACTGCTTAGAAATGATAATGAGGTTATAACAGTTACTTGTATTAGCTGACGACAATGTTTGGTCGTCGTCAGCTTGTTGCTATCTTCAGAAGTGTGGACTTGGCTCTTAGTTTTCTCTTCTTCATCATAATGAAAATGATATTTGTTTTTTAAGGTTTTGAGATGAACATTTTAGTCAATTTAAAAAAATATATATCATAGCGCTATTATATTTTACGTGTTGATTTCTTTAATTATCAATCATCATAATCTTAGAATTGAGTGGTTTTTAAGTCTTTATTTTTTACTTGTCTAGACGCATTTTTTGACAATAAGCATGTCAAATTTACAAATCATTTAATCTTTCAATTGAATCACTTTCAATGTAATTGGATTTGTATTGAAAAGTCACTCAATTTTTCGATGAAATTGTTGAAGTCTGAGTCAGAATGATATTAAAGTTAAATATGAAAATTATCGTATCAAAAGAATCATGCTTGGACACCAATAATATTTATATTAGAAATTGTATCCTTACATGGTAGACTAATATAGTTCTTTTAAATAACNGCTTGTTGCTATCTTCAGAAGTGTGGACTTGGCTCTTAGTTTTCTCTTCTTCATCATATTGAAAATGATATTTGTTTTTTAAGGTTTTGAGATGAACATTTTAGTTAATTTAAAAAAAAAATATCATAGCGCTATTATATTTTAGGTGTTGATTTCTTTAATTATCAATCATAATAATCTTAGAATTTAGTGGTTTTTAAGTCTTTATTTTTTACTTGTCTAGACGTATTTTTTGACAATAAGCATGTCAAATTTACAAATCATTTAATCTTTCAATTGAATCACTTTCAATGTAATTGGATTTGTATTGAAAAGTCACTCAATTTTTCGATGAAATTGTTGAAGTCTGAGTCAGAATGATATTAAAGTTAAATATGAAAATTATCGTATCAAAAGAATCATGCTTGCACATCAATAATATTTATATTAGAAATTGTATCCTTACATGGTAAACTAATATAGTTCTTTTAAATAAAATTTTAAACTTAGATTAGAATTTTTTAATTATAATTTTATTAAATTAAAAGTCAAAATTATCTAATTTAGTACAAATAAGTATTAATTACAAAATATTAAATAAAAATTTATAATATGTTCATATTATTGTAATTAATTTTAAGCACAATTTTTAAAAAATTAAGTCAAAATCACTCCATCAAAAACATTTCTTAAATTAAAAAACATGGCACGTTTCTCCGTTTTATTTGATCATCTACATAAGAAAATTCTTATCATAATTTTGATTATAAATTTATGAGGATATAACAGTAATACATTTATTACAGAAATTTTATCCGAATTGCCAATCGCACGTGGTTACGCAAGCAACCGATTTTGGACGGTCCGCAAAAGGCATTTGCGCCGGCAGGCTTTGGAGATTGGACGGCTAATGGACGGTTCTGTCCGCTTCTTCCTTGGCAGCACACTTCCGATGGCTTCCTTCTGCCAATCAGCCTTCGCATCTTTTCACGTGTCGCGACGATAAAGCCCGTCGCCGTAACGAGAAAGAAAGGTCTCGACTAGTTGACATTAGAAAAAAAATTTAAAAAAAATTTATCTTACACAGGGCGTGCAATTAGGTCTAATATCATTAATCCCCCCAATATTAATTCAAATTTTAGTTGGGATCGAAATAGACCTTCACCGAGTCAGGAAGCACGCCAGAACTCTACTCTCCTGAATGTCAGCCACTGACCGCCTCTGCCACTTGAAGTCATTTTCCGACCACCTTGACTGACCACTCCCAACAGGCAGACGACCACCTTGGCCAACCACCTATACCCGGCTGGCCTCCATGGGCCGGCCATCCCACACCAACCGGCGGCTACTTTAGCTGGCCACACTAGCCAACCGGCTACCACCCATCCACCATGGGTTGATCATCATGAAGGATGTGACCGACCACCTTGGCCAACCTCTCCCAAATGTTCGACAACCTGGACTGACCACTAAGGGCATCTTAGGTTGGCCACCCGATGCTAACGGACATGGCAGATTGATAAACTCCATGAGAACCAGTCATAACTGAAAAAGGACTAGGATGCCCCTCTTGACTCCCCTTTAGTAGAGACATTAATGTAATCTCCCTCTCCCCTCTTTATTTCTCTATAAATAGAGAACCCTTGCATGTAAAAAGAGGTCCTTAGATTCTCTTTCTCACCCCTGTGTAGGGAGCGTGTGCCCATTTTATCCTCAATTGTTACCTCTCTTGTGTGGAATAAAAAAAGAAGTTGAACCCGTGTACCACTCCTCTTTGCCCTCTGATGGAAAGACCTACCCTCTCTCTCTCTTTCTCTCTCTCTCTCTCTCNTTACCTCTCTTGTGTGGAATAAAAAAAGAAGTTGAACCCGTGTACCACTCCTCTTTGCCCTCTGATGGAAAGGCCTACCCTCTCTCTCTCTTTCTCTCTCTCTCTCTCTTTTTACCCCAGAATTCAGCTCCATCCCTTGGGAATGGTCAAAAGAAGAGATTTGGATCCAACATCTTATCTTCCACCGACGAGTCGACCTTGTCAGGCTGATTCGCGGAGGTGACTTGCCTCCCGACAGTGATAAGCTTCATAAGGGGTATATGACTATCGGCTTTGGCCCTTGAGGTGATCGTTACCCGGCAGCAACAATCTCTGCGAGGGGTATACAACGAGCATCTTCAGGCCTTGGGGTGACTCACCACCCGACAACGACAAACTCCGTGAGGGGTATACGACAATCATTTTCAGCCCTTGAGGCGACTCGCCACCCGATAGCCACAAACTCCGCGATGGGTATGCAACGATGATCCTCAGCCAATGAGATGACTCGCCATTCGATAGTCACATACTCCGCGGGGGCATACGATGATCGTCTTCAACCCTTAAAATGACTAACAGCCTGGTAGTAACAAGCTCCGTGAGGCGTATATGGGGATTATCTTCTGCCCTTAAGGTGACTGACCACCCGATAATGACAAGCTTCACGAGGAATCATCTTCTGCCCTTAAGGTGACTGGCCACCCGATAATGACAAGCTTCACGAGGAATCATCTTCTTGATAAGCTTCACAAGATGGAATTTTTTTCTTGGATAGTTACATGCATATAACTCAAAACTTTGCTATTTACAATACTGGTATTTAGATGAATTTTTTGAACCATCTAATCAATGCATTTTGGCATGTCACAAACACCATAATTTGATAAAAATGAAAAATATGAGTTGGAAATTTATTGTTAATTTTGATATTTGAGTGACACTGGAAAATAGATAAATAAGAAATCTACAATTCTGTAAATAATAAAGTTTTTAGTGTTATATTTATGTAGTTGCCCCAGAATGCTTTGTTAATCATACAATTGATATAATCAACATGGGAGAAGCAAAAGAGCATAAAAAAGAAATTCCTTCATAAATATATTTNCCATCTCCACTCGTAACCTCCTTTCTATGGAATAAAATGAGTCTAAAATTCTAGGAACTCACCTCATTGTCCTCGAGGGGGCAAAGTCATTTTCTCTTCTATCTCTCTCTCTCTCTCTCCTTTTTTTCTTCTGCTCGGTTTCACGCACTATTTCTTAAGCACGATCCAAATGATAAGTTTGGATTCAACATCCATAGAATCAACATCTATCTTATTTGGTCGTAATATTTTTTTTCCAACTAGAGAGTAATAATCCTAGAAAATGATATAATTCCTTACCTCTCAATTAAAATGAGTTGTTATGTGAGTAACTAGATGGAATTTTTTTCTTGGATAGTTACATGCATATAACTCAAAACTTTGCTATTTACAATACTGGTATTTAGATGAATTTTTTGAACTATCGAATCAATGCACTTTGGCATGTCACGAACACCATAATTTGATAAAAATGAAAAATATAAGTTGGAAATTTATTGTTAATTTTGATATTTGAGTGACACTGAAAAATAGATAAATTAGAAAACTACAATTCTGTAAATAATAAAGTTTTTAGTGTTATATTTATGTAGTTGCCCCAAAATGCTCTGTTAATCATACAATTTATATAATCAACATGGGAGAAGCAAAAGAGCATAAAAAAAAAATTCCTTCAGAAATATATTTAGTTAAAATGCATATAGGTTGCAAGTCAAAAAATAAATGTATTTAAATAATAATAATATTACTATTAAATGGATGTAAGATTTACTATGAGAATCATATAAAACAAAAGTAATATCAATATTGATTCTCCTAACCTCCAAACATTCTTTTTTTAAGCCCTAAAATGATAATTTTTCAACAAAATATAAAAAAATTAATAGAAGTACAAAACAACCATTACACCAAATGTACTTACTCCAACTAAGCGTCATCATCTCCTCATAAAGAATGATATAAAAAAAATTATAGAAAAAATATGTCCTTTCCTATCCTGGTACTACACATCATAGCCCTAAGTATATAAATCCTTGATGATTGTTTCTTACAAAGAGAACCTTCTAAGTAAATTTCATCAGTGAAATTTTGGGATTCATCAATAATAAAGTGTTTTACTTTAGTAATGAAATCATATATCACCCGCAAGAGCACCAGTTGAAATTGTTGTAGCTTCAAATAGAGAAGAACGAAGGCAACTTCGCAGAAAGCAACCTCAACATATCACAAAAAAAAAACTCCATGATAAAAAATAGCTATAAATAGAGCACCAAAGATCCAAAAATAGCAACAAATTCATTAATAGGTAGTAAGAGAATATTAAGAAAAACAAACTAAACCAACTAGAAAAAGAAGGACCCTGAAAAACAACAACCAAAATCAAAATAGAGAAAGAAAACAAAGGAAATAGTTGAATTGAAAAGAAAGAAAGAGCTCCACCAAACCAAGTGAACACATCCAAATTCAATGAAATAAAATTCTGGCATAAAGAAAACCAAAAAATCTTACAAACAATGTGAAATCAAAAGAAAAAAAGAAAACTAGAGGATTTCATCACTAGATAATCAAATAAATAATTGTCATGACAAATAACTCAACTACATGTTTAAAATTTATTAAATGATTGAAATGTAATTCCATCCAAATTTAATGAATAAAAAAAGTTGATGAGTACACCATAATAAAAATTCAAAAAGTGGTAAAAACTCAAAGATAGGAGATGATACATCATAGCTCAACCAAAAATAACCTAAAAAAGAAAGAGCATATAAAAGTATCCATATAATCACTTAAATACCTGAAAAAGAGAAATAACAGGTGAAGCAACAATTACACAACATAAAGACTACTGGAAAAAGATAAAGAAAAACACAACAACACTCATTGCTAAAGAAAAAGAAATAGATGCAAACAAGATATGCATAGAACCCACTCCAAACTAACACAAACTAAAAGAAAAAAAAATACTTCTAAAAAAACACAAGGAATAAGAAACCACAGAAACACAAACACAAAAAAACAAACAAGACACAAAAAATGGAAAAAAAAAGATCTTGCTCCAAAATAAAATGAAAGGAACAAACAGAAGAATAGCAACATTAAATCAGAGGCAACAATCAGACGACATCCAAACATCAGTAAACTAAAATTAAAAAAATAAAAATAAAAGAGCTCAATCAAAACTAAAACCCAAAGAAATCAACTAAATTCTGAGAAATTAAAATCCATAAAGAAAGAGGGAAACAACAAAACTCACAGGCTATCATGACAGAACAACATATCTAATAACCAAAGTAAAATTAGAAGGATAGAACCACAATAAACCAAAGAGAAAAAAATATCAAAACAAAGACTCGATTATATGTTCGTACTACATCAAATGGTTGAAATATAATTTCATCCAAATTCAATGAGGCAAAACAAAATATAAGAATAAACTAGGATAAAATTTTATAGAATGGAGAACACTCTAAGTTTGGATAGGGTACATCAACCACAATAAGAAAAAAAAAGCCTAAGGACAAAAAACTAAGAGAAAAGTAATAAAATAAATAAAACATTCTATATATAAAAAAAACTCATAAAAACAACAAACTAATGAAATAACAAATCATAAAACATTAAATTTTATAAAAAAAATTCAAATTAGTAGAAATATCTTGTTCAAGTTTCTTCTTCAACTTTGCTCTTTTACCAACCAATGAATGTTAAAGAGAAGGATCATAATCAAGGCAGAAGTACTCCAAAAAATTCTATTGTTTCTTTGAAATCAAATATAAAACACAATAATTTGGATAGCCAAAAGTTGAAATATCTGTTTAATTTTTCAAGAAATATTATTAGAGAGATAAAGAACCAGCAAAAAAAAATTATTAGGAAGAATGATGTGATAACTAATAAAAATACATTTATTATAGATATAATAAGAAAAAAGGCATTTAAAAAATAGATGGGTTTGTGTTTCAATATCAAAATTACATCAAGCTTAGAAATGCTTAACTAAAAGTGTATATACTAATAAGAATATCAAAAGTCTTTAAGCCACTATGAATAATGTTCTAACAGTGAACACAAAATTTAGTAGAATAACCTTTAAACCAATTTAAATTAAACCAATTCATGGAAGGAAGACTTTCATAAAGAAAAAAATAAATGTCCTGAAGAAAGTAAGTATTTTTATTCTTTCAAAGGCAATAAGTACAAATAATAATAGGAGTTATATGAATGTTTTGAATACACTGAATAGGAGTAGATTGATTCCAAGCTCCATTATTATCCACTTAATGAAGTTCAGGGTTTTTTTTTCAAGATTAAAACAAGAAGAAACAGAATCCCCATAAAGATTAATAAGAGAAGAACTAGAGGAATTAAAACCATAAAGAAATTCTTTAGCTAAGATGACATTATCAATAACACCGTGATCTTTAATAAAAGCAGCTTAAGTCAGATGAATAATTCTAGGGAAAATGGATCTAAGACGATCAACAAATAAAATAGCAATACCTTATAAACTGTGTTACAAAATGGGTCTATAATCATTAAAAGATTTAACATCTCTATTTTTAGGGATTATAATAATAGCAATATGCTTCTCTCAAAGGAATCTTAACCATTTTTAAGAAATGTCTAACATAAATATAGTCCAATCCGGTGAAATCCTAAGTTTATTTAAATAATTTATAAGTAAAACAATCTGAACCAGGCATTTATCAAAACCAACAGAAAAAAAAAAAAAGACTTAGCTTAATATCATCTGCCGAGAAATTCAAAGTGAGCCAAGCCACATAATCATTATTATTGATATAATTATCAATTGGACATTTGCATAAGAATACAACAGTCCATGGATCACGAATTTGTCCAACACATGATCATGGCTCTTGCTTTTTAGCACTTTCATGTGTTTTGAGTAACGCTTNGGATCACGAATTTGTCCAACACATGATCATGGCTCTTGCTTTTTAGCACTTTCATGTGTTTTGAGTAACGCTGTTAAGCTGCAATAAAGAAGATTCGTATCCAGATATTTAGCACAAATTTAACATATATTTACAATATCAATTATTTAGGGGTTATTTAAGACCAAATTAATTTGTTATTTTTTCTTATTTCAATTTTATTTCATGTATAATTTAATTTGAAATAAAATATGCTTGATATGCCAAGACAAGTTTAATTATTTTTAAAAATAAAAAATAGTCGAATATTTAAAAAAAAAAGGTAAATTGATTTATTTTAAAAATAAAAAAAAACATATGAAAAAAACATCAAATAAAGNCGTATCTAGATATTTAGCACAAATTTAACATATATTTACAATATCAATTATTTAGGGGTTATTTAAGACCAATTTACATTTTAATTTTTTATTATTTCAATTCTATTTCATTTATAATTTAATTTGAAATAAAATATGCTTGATATATCAAGACTAGTTTAATTATTTTTAAAAATAAAAAATAGTCGAATATTTTAAAAAATAGGTAAATTGATTTATTTTAAAAATAAAAATAAACACCAAATAAATATGTTTTTAAAATAAAAATAAATAAATAAAAGAAATTCATCCCAATACAGTCCCTTAATAACTCTACATGCATAAAACCTTTTTCAAATATCACCAGCAAATTAAAAACAATAAATTAAATAAAAATGTCATGCTGCTACTCTATTTATATATAAAACCTTATTCAAATGTCACCTGCAAATTGAAAACAAATTTTAAATAAAAATGTCATGCTGCCACCCTCAGAAGCGGAAAAAAAAAAGCTAATCTATTTGAACAGAAAGAGAAAATTTAAAAAAGCTTCGTTGACATATTTATTGTTGCATTAAATATATATTTGTCATCTCAATTGTCAAATTAATAGATTTCCTTGGACTTAAATGAAATCTTCTTTATTTGTTCTTATTATTATGTAAGTGATTTAAATTTCTTATATATATATATGAATATATATATATTAAAAAAAATATAGAGATATAAAAATAGTTTATATAATTTAAAAATTTCTCTTTCACTGCAAATAGATCAGTTCACTTTTTTATTATTTTTATTCCCTACTTCTGAGCGCAGCGGCAGCATGACATTTTTATTTGCAATTTGTTTTTCAATTTGCCGGTGCATTACGCATGCACCTCATGATTACATGGTGTTAGCCGCGAAGCGGCCTGCGGGCCCGTCACGCTTGCCATTCAATTACCGACACGTGGACCTTCCAGGACATCGCTCCGCGGACGGCCGCGCCTGGCCTGCGTGGACTTTTACTTCTTCATTTACAAAAACTAAAAAAAATAAAAACCCAAAATTTCCCCCNAAATATAAAAAAATTAATAGAAGTACAAAACAACCATTACACCAAATGTACTTACTCCAACTAAGCGTCATCTTCTCCTCATAAAGAATGATATAAAAAAAAATTATAGAAAAAATATGTCCCTTCCTATCTTGGTACAACACATCATAGACCTAAGTATATAAATCTTTGATGATTGTTTCTTACAAAGAGAGCCTTCTAAGTAAATTTCATCAGTGAAATTTTGGGGTCCATCAATAATAAAGTGTTTTACTTTAGTTATGAAATCATATATCACCCGCAAGAGCACCAGATGAAATTGTTGTAGCTTCAAATAGAGAAGAATGAAGGCAACTTTGCATAAAGCAGCCTCAACATATCACAAAAAAAAGCTCCATGATAAAAATAAGCTATAAATAGAGCACTAAAGATCCAAAAATAGTAACAACTTCGTCAATAGGTAGTAAGAGAATNACTTTGCATAAAGCAGCCTCAACATATCACAAAAAAAAGCTCCATGATAAAAATAAGCTATAAATAGAGCACCAAAGATCCAAAAATAGTAACAACTTCGTCAATAGGTAGTAAGAGAAAATAAAGAAAAACAAACTAAACCAACTAGAAGAAGAACCCTAAAAAACAACAACCAAAATCAAAACAGAGAAAGAAAACAAAGAAAATAGTTGAATTGAAAAGAAAGAGCTCCACCAAACTAAGNAAAAACAAACTAAACCAACTAGAAGAAGAACCCTAAAAAACAACAACCAAAATCAAAACAGAGAAAGAAAACGAAGAAAATAGTTGAATTGAAAAGAAAGAGCTCCACCAAACTAAACGAACACATCCAAATTCAATGAAATAAAATCTTGGCATAAAGAAGACCAACAAATCTTACAAACAATGTGAAATCAACAGAAAAAAGAAACTAGAGGATTTCATCACTAGTTAATCAAATAATTAATTGTCATGACAAATAACTCAACTACAGGTTTAAAATTTATTAAACGGTTGAAATATAATTCCATCCAAATTTAATGAATAAAAAAATGTTGATGAGTACACCTTAATAAAAATTCAAAGAGTGGTAAAAACTCAAAGATAGGAGATGATACATCATAGCTCAACCAAAAATAGCCTAAAAAAGAAAGAACATATAAAAGTATCCATAAAATCACTTAAATACCTGAAAAAAAGAAATAACAGGTGAAGCAACAATAACACAACATAAAGACTACTGGAAAAAAATAAAGGAAAACACAACAACATTCATTGCTAAAGAAAAAGAAATAGAGGCAGACAAGATACACATAGAACCCACTCCAAACTAACACAAACTAAAAGAAAACAAAAACTTCTAAAAACACACAAGGAATAAGAAACCATAGAAACACAAACACAAAAAAAAAAACAAACAAGACACAAAAAAATGGAAAAAAAAGTTCCTGCTCCAAAATAAAATGAAAGGAACAAACAAAAGAATAACAACATTAAATCAGAAGCAACAATAAAAAGTCATCCAACCATCAGTAAACCAAAAATAAAAAATAAAAAATAAAAATAAAAGAGCTCAGTCAAAACTAAAACCCAAAGAAATCAACTAAATTCTGAGAAATTAAAATCCATAAAGAAAGAGGGAAACAACAAAACTCACAGGCTATCATGACAGAACAACATATCTAATAACCAAAGTAAAATTAGAAGGACAACCACAATAAACCAAAGAGAAAAAAATATCAAAACAAAGACTCGATTATATGTTAGTACTACATCAAATGGTTGAGATATAATTTCATCCAAATTCAATGAGGCAAAACATAATATATGAATAAACTAGGATGAAATTTTAAAGAATGGAGAACATTCTAAGTTTGGATAGGGTACATCAACCACAATAAGNGATGAAATTTTAAAGAATGGAGAACATTCTAAGTTTGGATAGGGTACATCAACCACAATAAGAAAAAAAAAAACCTAAGAACAAAAAACTAAGAGAAAAGTAATAAAATAAATAAAACATTCTATAAAAATTAAAAAAAAACTCATAAAAATAACAAACTAATGAAATAACAAATCATAAAACATTAAATTTTATAAAAAAATTTCAAATTAGTAGAAATATCTTGTTTAAGTTTCTTCTTCAACTTTGCTCTTTTACCAACCAATGAATGTTAAAGAGAATGATCGTAATCAAGGCAGAAGTACTCTAAAAAATTCTAATGCTTCTTTCAAATCAAATATAAAACACAATAATTTGGATAGCCAAAAGTTGAAATATCTGTTTAATTTTTCAAGAAATATTATTAGAGAGATAAAGAACTAGCANCCAAAAGTTGAAATATCTGTTTAATTTTTCAAGAAATATTATTAGAGAGATAAAGAACTAGCAAAAAAAAAATTATTTGGGAGAATGATGTGATAACTAATAAAAATACATTTATTATTGATATAATAAGAAAAAAGGCATTAAAAAAATAGATAGGTTTGTGTTTTAATATCAAAATAACATCAAGCTTAGAAATACTTAACTAAAAGTGTATATACTAATAAGAATATCAAAAGTTCTTAAGCCACTATGAATAATTTTCTAACAGTGAACAAAAAAATTAGTAGAATAACCTTTAAACCAAATTAAATTAAAGCAATTCATGGAAGGAAGACTTTCATAGAGAAAGAAATAAATATCCTGAAGAAAGAAAGTATTTTTATTCTTTCAAAGGCAATAAGTGCAATTAATAATAGGAGTTATATGAATGTTTTGAATACACTGAATATGAGTAGATTGATTCCAAGCTCCATTATTATCCACTTAATGAAGTTCAGGATTTTTTTTTCAAGATTAAAACAAGAAGAAACAGAATCCCCATAAAGATTAATAAGAGAAGAACTAGAGGAATTAAAACCATAAAGAAATTCTTTAGCTAAGATGACATTATCAGTAATATCATAATCTTTTATAAAAGCAACTTAAGTCAGATGAATAATTCTAGGGAAAATGGATCTAAGACGATCAACAAGTATCAACAAGTAAAATAGCAATAACCTTATAAACTGTGTTACAAATAGAAATGGGTCTATAATCATTGAAAGATTTAACATCTCTTTTTTTAGGGATTATAATAATAGCAATATGTTTCTCTCAAAGGAATCTTAACCATTTTTAAGAAATGTCTAACATAAATATAGTCCAATCCGGTGAAATCCTAAGTTTATTTAAATAATTTATAAGTAAAACAATCTGAACCAGGCATTTATCAAAACCAACAGAAAAAAAAAAA
>JXCR01097188.1:30784-42093 GCA_002079205.1 Phalaenopsis hybrid cultivar | reverse complement strand
ATGGAAATATATATATATATATATATATATATATATATATATTAAATTTTGTTAGAATATATCTTAAAATTTATTAAATTTATATTATGGTCAATATAGTGTACACTTAATTTATTAAAATTTATGTTTTATTCATTTATATACATTTAATGACTTTAACACTAATCATGTCTTTATTTTAAGAGAATCTAAATTAACATATTCCCTTCAAAATTTGATGAAGAAGATCCTTGCACTTATTTAGTTTATTGTAAGACTAGTGCTATTGAATCCAAAAAAGTCTTGTGGATCACGTTCAGGACATAGAACATTGGACGAATGAGAGAAATTCATAAAGAGTAATAGAGGAAGCAAAGTGTAGGTGTAAGATAACATAAGTTCTTAGTGTAAATTAAATAGCCATTTCTTGAAGAAATGACTCTCTATTTATGAATCATAGGGTGTCTAGTAAAGTTACATGTTTATCCCTATTTTAATAGGGACGTTACAAGTAATTATTATACATTTTTATATCTGGGACCATTAAATATTCATCACTGACATAGACACGATTTTATATTCACAACTGTTTGAAGAGAGGCCTTTAATGACCTACTAATTTTGTCATTCGGTCGCTTCATAATAGTTTGGTCGACTGGAAGATCTTCGGTTGGCCATCTCAAGAGAATTAACAATAGAGATCATCTTGTTTTCATGTTGAACGTAGACTATCAAGCAATGGGTGTTTCACCCTAATCTGATGGACAACTCTCCACTGGACAAGAGCCTTTACAGAGGATTTGACATATACTCACTTGGGTGCCATTTGGTCATATTTGTGAAGAATCTTAGAATTAGTTGAGGGAGGTGATTACAAATGACTGTCCCTTAGATCAGGTTTTTCCTGTTCTTCAGTTCGGTTGTGCTTCCATTTGGTGGGCTCAGAATTCCGACTGAATGAAGTGACACTTGGCACATCGATCTTTTGACTATCCTGATGTAGCCCTTTGGCATCTATTAAGCAAGACCAGTCGAACTTTTTTTAGATTTGTGCAGTCATATTTTTGATGTATAAGTNCCATTAAATATTCATCACTGACATAGACACGATTTTATATTCACAACTGTTTGAAGAGAGGCCTTTAATGGCCTACTAATATTGTCATTCGGTCGCTTCATAATAGTTTGGTCGACTGGAAGATCTTCGGTTGGCCTTCTCAAGAGAATTAACAATAGAGATCATCTTGTTGTCATGTTGAACGTAGACTATCAAGCAATGGGTGTTTCACCCTAATCTGATAGACAACTCTCCACTGGACAAAGAGCCTTTATAGAGGATTTGACATATACTCACTTGGGTGCCATTTGGTCATCTTTGCGAAGAATCCTAGAATTAGTTGAGGGAGGTGATTACAAATGATTGTCCCTTAGATCAGGTTTTTCCTGTTCTTCAGTTCTGTTATGCTTCCATTTGGTGGTCTCAGAATTCCGACTGAATGAAGTGACGCTTGGCACATCGATCTTTTGACTATCCTGATGTAGCCCTTTGGCATCTATTAAGCAAGACCAGTCGAACTTTTTTGAGATTTGTGCAGCCATATTTTTTATGTACAAGTTCAATCTTCAAATAATTTATCCAAATTTTCTAGTATATTTAATCTCAAATTAAATTCAGCACTTTTGAGATGTACTTAACACATTTATTAGTCTTGAAAATAATTAGGATGATATCATTATCATACTTGGGCTTNCAATCTTCAAATAATTTATCAAAATTTTCTAGTATATTTAATCTCAAATTAAATTCAACACTTTTGAGATGTGTTTGACACATTTTCTCGTCTTGAAAATAATTAGGATGATATCATTATCATACTTGGGCTTAAAAAATATTAAATTACATTCAAAAAAGTATATTACAATTTATATTTTATTCATTTAAGAAAAGAAATCTATGCAATTTTCAATATTCTGATCACATTATTTTTGAATTAAAATTAGGATATTTTAAATAAAACTTACAAAGAGAAAAATACAACTTCTGAATAATTAATTATTTGCTCTGTTTTTTACTTTTGCTGAACTTTTCTGATTCAAACATTATGTTTCTTTTACATTTTAAGCATTCGAAAGAGCATTTAGGCGGAATATGCGTAGTAGTAATTACGAGAAAACTTTCTTCCGCAGTAATAATGACCGAATTTGGTCAAGTTTTAGCAAATAAATGGCCTCTTAATCTTACTATGGTGGGATTGGAGCGGTGAGAGGCCGTTCAGATGCACCAAAAACATTGGTTACAAGGATATGGGTAGTTTGATTGTTCAACAGCATAAAAATTTATAAAGACATGGCCTCGTAGAACATTAGGGAAAATTATGACTCAACTAAAAATATGGTGAGGTTGAACAGCTATTTAAAGATGAGACCCCCTTTTAGTTCAAAATATTAGCAACATGATATAGCCCAAGTAGGAGACACTTCTTCGAATCCTAACTTTTTGAAGATAGATGATGGCATAAAGTTTATACTTGCTCCAAGATCACATAATGCTTTACTATAAAATCTTTCTCCAATTGCACGAGGGATAGTTGCTCCCAGGATCCTTAAGTTTTTTAGGAAGTTTTTTCTAAGTGATAGTGTTGCACTCCTCAGTGAGTGCACCTGTCTCATAATCTCCAAATTTTCTCTTTTTGTTGAGGATGTCTTTCATAAACTTTACGTAACTGGGCATTTGCTCCAGAGCCTCATCAAAAGAAATTTTAAATGTAAGCTTCTTAAAAACTTCTAAAAAACTCAAAAATTGTTGATATAGTTTTTACTGTCGTAGACTTTGAGGAAAGAGGGGTGGGGGTTTTTCTAAGTTAATCTAGGTTGGTGAAACTGGTTTCTCTAATTCCTTGTAAATATTTTACTTAGGTTTTTCAAGCTTTGAATGGTCTTTCTCCGACTCAAGGTTCTTCTAAACTACATATTCCAACTCTTTTCTACTCCTTAACTTCACAACTTTGACGCGCTCACTACTCTTCTCCTTAGGGTTAATCTCGATTTTGCTAGGAAGAATTCCTTGAGGTTGATTGCTAAGCGAGTTGCTGGTTCTCAATGTTTCTTATAGCAGTACCTTGACTTTGCAGTTGATCTCATTTGCAAAACAACTTTCCCCAACGACAAGTTGTTCTCCTTAAATTGTGGATTCTTGTTAAATCCATAATGATAAGAAGATCTAAAATTAGAATTAAATTGATTATTCCAATTCCCAATAGAATTTGCTTGATTGTTACCCCATTGTTGGTTTTCTCCACCAAAATTGTTATTCCTTTTAGATTTAGGGTGGTTCTTCCAACATGGGTTTTAGAAATTGGAAAAAAGATTGTTAAATATCGTGTTTAGAGTCTCATATGATGAAGTTTTAATATCAAACAATTGTCTAAATGAATTTTTCTAAATTACTGGAGATACTTGAGACTCATCCCAAATTGTCTAACTTACTAGATATAGGTGCTACCTGAGAAGTTAAAATCGAAAGCTCAATAGTGTTAAGTACACTGGCTACTTTATTCAGGTTTACTCTCTTAGCGGACCATTGAAAGTTGTTAGTAATCATCTCCTTAATTAGAGAATAGGCCTCATCAAATAGCTTTGACATGAGCGAACCACCAATGACAACATCGATAATAGATCTAAGAGATCCTACTATACCATTATAAAAAGCTAAGACAAACAACCAATTGAGCAGAGCGTGATACGGGCACTTCCTTTGAAGTTCTTTAAATTTCTCATAAGCCTCGTATATTATTCACCATCATGTTGGAAAAATGAAGTAATAGCATTCCTTCACTGTTTTTTAAGACGGTAAATACTTGGAATTTTTGGGCTAGTTCATTCCACTNAGGGAAAATTATGACTCAACTAAAAATATGGTGAGGTTGAACAGCTATTTAAAGATGAGACCCCCTTTTAGTCAAAATATTAGCAACATGATATAGCCCAAGTAGGAGACACTTCTTCGAATCCTAACTTTTTCAAGATAGATGATGGCATAAAGTTTATACTTGCTCCAAGATCACATAATGCTTTACTATAAAATCTTTCTCCAATTGCACGAGGGATAGTTGCTCCCAGGATCCTTAAGTTTTTTAGGAAGTTTTTTCTAAGTGATAGTGTTGCACTCCTCAGTGAGTGCACCTGTCTCATAATCTCCAAATTTTCTCTTTTTGTTGTGGATGTCTTTCATAAACTTTACGTAACTGGGCATTTGCTCCAGAGCCTCATCAAAAGAAATTTTAACTGTAAGCTTCTTAAGAACTTCTAAAAAACTCAAAAATTGTTGATATAGTTTTTACTGTTAAAGACTTTGAGGAAAGAGGGGTGGGGGTTTTTCTAAGTTAATCTAGGTTGGTGAAACTGGTTTCTCTAATTCCTTGTAAATATTTTACTTAGGTTTTTCAAGCTTTGAATGGTCTTTCTCCGACTCAAGGTTCTTCTAAACTACATATTCCAACTCTTTTCTACTCCTTAACTTCACAACTTTGACACGCTCACTACTCTTCTCCTTAGGTTTAATCTCGATTTTTCTAGGAAGAATTCCTTGAGGTCGATTGCTAAGCGAGTTGCTGGTTCTCAATGTTTCTTATAGCAGTACCTTGACTTTGCAGTTGATCTCATTTGCAAAACAACTTTCTCCAATGACAACTTGTTCTCCTTAAATTGTGGATTCTTGTTAAATCCATAATGATAAGAAGATCTAAAATTGGAATTAAATTGATTATTCCAATTCCCAATAGAATTGTCTTGATTGTTACCCCATTGTTGGTTTCCTCCATCAAAATTGCTATTCCTGTTAGATTTAGGGTGGTTCTTCCAACATGGGTTTTAGAAATTGGAAAAAAGATTGTTAAATCTATTATTTATCGTGTTTAGAGTCTCATATGATGAAGTTTTAATATCAAACAATTATCTAAATGAATTTTTCTCAATTACTGGAGGTACTTGAGACTCATCCCAAATTGTCTAACTTACTAGATATAGGTGCTACCTGAGAAGTTAAAATCGAAAGCTCAATAGTGTTAAGTACACTGGCTACTTTATTCAGGTTTACTCTCTTAGCGGACCATTGAAAGTTGTTAGTAATCATCTCCTAAATTAGAGAATAGGCCTCATCAAATGACTTTGACATGAGCAAACCACCAATGACAACATCGATAATAGATCTAAGAGATCCTACTATACCATTATAAAAAGTCAAGACAAACAACCAATTGAGCAGAGCGTGATACGGGCACTTCCTTTGAAGTTCTTTAAATCTCTCATAAGCCTCATATATTGACTCACCATCGTGTTGGAAAAATGAAGTAATAGCATTCCTTCACTGTTTTTTAAGACAGTAAATACTTGGAATTTTTGGGCTAGTTCATTCCACGTTCTAAAATAGATCCAGGTGTTAATGAGTTAAACCACATTTTGGCTTTATCCCTTAGGGATAAGAGAAAAAGTCTAAACCAATAAAAAAATCATTGGAACACCATTATAGTGAAATGTGGCACCAATTTCGAAGAAACTTGCCAAATGTAAGTTTGGATCCTCATACGAGGTTTCCCCAAATTGGTTGTTCTACACCATTTGGATCATAGCAGACTCAAGTTCAAAAGTGTTGACTTTTACAGTATGAGTTTGAATACTTAAGTGAATTTCATCCATCGTAGGATTAACATAATCCCTTAATGGTCTTTGCACGTTATGAGACTCATTAATTTATTCTTGAGTATATATGTTAATATGTTGATTATTCGTTATTTCTTCTTCAAGTTTGCTTATTTTTTTTTTCTATTTTCTAGTTTTTCTGATAGTTCTATCTAGTTCTGAGTTGTAAGGTTCAAATTCTATTGGACCTGTACTACGTATTCACAAACTAAAGGTTTACTAGTAGGTTACAAACAAACAAATAGTAAAACAAAAAAAAAAAAATTAAAAATTTCCAAATCTAAGTTCTAATAGTTCAACTAAAATTCTCTTAAATTCTTCACTTTCGTATCCCCAGCAACGACGCCAGCAAAACTTAAACCTTGGCAAATGCTTCAACACTCATATGGATTATGCAAGTTCATGGCCAAAATAGTATCAAATTTTTTTTGAATCAGCAATGTCGATCCCAAAGAGAAACATGGTGAAAAAATTTAGAAAAAGGTTCTAACCTACTTAATTCATCCACAGTTTGGAATTCAAAAGAAATTTAAGTTGTGTTAGCAGTCCCTAATGTAGTGCAAATAAGTTTAAAGCTTATTCATATAATTGTCCTTCTTAAATTGGTGATAATTAGGTGATAAAGCTACCTTCCATTGCAGTGATAGTAGTGGAATTTAGAAAATGAGAAGATGCAAATTGAAATGTGGATAATGACAAATCAGAGCAATTATTTTCTTTACCCTCTCCATAGTACATAAATAAGTTTGGTTAAAGTGGCCCCAATTCCTTAAGCACCACTTTGAACCAAAGAACGATGATCTCCCTATAGTGTACTTTTGCTTCATACCCTATAGTTCAACTTGTTCTTTCTAATTGTTCATGGCATAGCTCTCCCGAGTCATTACGGGTTCACAACAGATTTTAATAAATCATTTGACTAGAATGATAAGTAAATAAAATGCGGAAGGGAAATCTTCACAATAAAAGGTTAAAAAAAATTAGAAATCATTTCCATCCTACTACATCACCACAAGGAAAAGGTAAAAGAGATTACACAGAAAATATAGATAAAATGCCACAAGGCTTCATTGAAACCAAGAGAATTCACATATCAAAGTTTTTATAAAAAAATAGAACAATTAAACACAATAATACTTATCTCTCTCCCTCAATACAGCCTTGAGAATGCTCCATAAAAGCCCTTGCTGATTTTCTGTAGACTTTCTTCACTTTAACACTCAAATCCTCACCAATTCTCTACTTCACACTTGCTCTCTCTACCCTCAAGCAAGCATTCTACTCTAAGGATATCTCTTTCACGATCAGTAGAACTTCTAATCTTTTTTCTCCAAAAAGCTCTCTGTAAAAGTCTTCTAGTTTCCTTAATTAGACTTCAATATCCTCTATTCAAATTGCCTCTAGATCGCCTAACCGAAACTTCAAACAGGTGGGTCGAACTGTTGTAACTGCACCGGGTTCGGTTCTGGCACCTAGGCGCCCAACTATTACGACACCTAGGCACCCAACTATTTTGGCGCCAAGGCTCTGACCTTCACACCTGGGGCCTTCGTGCCTAGTGGCTGGCTCTTAGGTGTCGGCCTCTCGGTTGCACAGATATGAGGCAGGCCCATAGGTGCCCAAGAAGTCTGGCACCAAGACCCCAACCCACTATATTACCTTCTTGCTCCATGTCACCTCTTTTCATTCCATATCTCTTCCAATTCGCTCCACTCATAATATCTTTTATACCTGCATGAAAAACATAAAAGTACTATTTTTTTAAAGTGTAATTTCAACCAAAAAGATGTGCAAAACATAAAGAAATTCATGCAATCCTTTCACACATCAACAAAAAATGGACGGGCACGTCACTTTTTCGAATTATAGGTTGTCGCTCTTAATGACATTTCTCCCGTTAGTTATATGAACCGATGAACGCCGACAATATTAATTTTCTCTAAAAAAAGCGAGTACATTAAATCGACGACTATGTTTCGGTAATTTTACACCATCAGGATATCGACAAGTGTTTTACCTGCGATTCTAGAACTGTCGGTAAACTGTTAGAAATATCAAAAGCAATGGNAATCTCATTATGTTCTATAACTTGCCATCTATGTTAAGCATGAAACCAACATTCATTTTATTGTATCTGGTTTTTCCAGATTCAAATAGAGATGTTCCACGAGGCAGCAAAATTGGCAGAAACGTCTTATTGCTACGCACCTTACCTTAATTGATTCCCTCAGAGTCTACACAACATANTTTTACTTCTGATCCATTATTATTAGAGATGAAACTATAAATTTGCATAAGATTTTATAAATCAGACATATTAAAATCTCTAGTTAGAAGTCATAATAAAATTTTGATTAAATTTTGGTTTAATACTAATTTTATTATGATTTTTTTTTGTAAATTTAACAATGGTTATATTTTTCAGTTATGTATGAATTTACATTAAAATTAGTACTTATNGAGATGAAACTATAAATTTGCATAAGATTTTATAAATCAGACATATTAAAATCTCTAGTTAGAAGTCATAATGAAATTTTGATTAAATTTTGGTTTAATACTAATTTTATTATGATTTTTTTTTTTTGTAAATTTAACAATGGTTATATTTTTTAGTTATGTATGTATTTACATTAACATTAGTACTTACATTCGCTGAAATTTTTGTAGGTCATTTACTTAAAAACATATATGTATTATGTATAAATCAAACANATTCGCTGAAATTTTTGTAGGTCATTTACTTAAAAACATATATGTATTATGTATAAATCAAACAAAAAAAAATGTCTAAACTTTGTTACTGGCTTGATCAACAAAAATTGAAGAATTCATAAGCAAATTTCACAAAATGTTTAAACTATGTTGTTTGGCTTGATACAAAAGAATGAAAGATGTCATAATCATTAATAGAACTCTCTAAAATTTTGCTCGTGCTTGTACATATTTGGTGATGAATAATGTTGTGGGTCTATTTGTAGGACAAAATAGAATTGACTTTGGTGGACTCGACATAAAGAAAAAACTAAATGTGCTTACTTCAAATTAAAACTCACATTTTTTTTCTTTTTTATTTTTCTTATGTTTGTAATGATGCTGATTAATCGCTTTGGATGGAATGGCAAAACTTAAAATTATACATATCTCTCAANATTTGGTGATGAATAATGTTGTGGGTCTATTTGTAGGACAAAATAGAATTGACTTTGGTGGACTCGACATAAGGAAAAAACTAAATGTGCTTACTTCAAATTAAAACTCACATTTTTTTTCTTTTTTATTTTTCTCTGGTTTGTAATGATGCTGATTAACCGCTTTGGATGGAATGGCAAAACTTAAAATTATACATATCTCTCACNTCATACGAGGTTTCCCCAAATTGGTTGTTCTACACCATTTGGATCATAGCAGACTCAAGTTCAAAAGTGTTGGCTTTTACAGTATGAGTTTGAATACTTAAGTGAATTTCATTCATCGTAGAATTAGCATAATCCCTTAATGGTCTTTGCACGTTATGAGACTCATTAATTTATTCCTGAGTATATATGTTAATATGCTGACTATTCGCTATTTCTTCTTCAAGTTTGCTTTTTTTTTTTTTCTATTTTCTAGTTTTTCTAATAGTTCTATCTAGTTCTGAGTTGTAAGGTTCAAATTCTATTGGACCTGTACTACGTATTCACAAACTAAAGGTTTACTAGTAGGTTACAAACAAACCAATAGTAAACCAATCAAAAAAAAAATTTAAAAATTTCAAAATCTAAGTTCTAATAGTTGAACTAAAATTCTCTTAAATTTTTCACTTTCGTATCCCCAGCAACGACGCCAGCAAAACTTAAACCTTGGCAAATGCTTCAACACTCATATGGATTACGCAAGTTCATGGTCAAAATAGTATCAATTTTTTTTTGAATCAGCAATGTCGATCCCAGAGAGAAACATGGTGAAAAAATTTAGAAAAAGGTTCTAACCTACTTAATTCATCCACAGTTTGGAATTCAAAAGAAATTTAAGTTGTGTTAGCAGTCCCTAATGTAGTGCAAATAAGTTTAAAGCTTATTCATATAGAAATTCTAATTGTCCTACTTAAATTGGTGATAATTAGGTGATAAAGCTACCTTCCATTGCAGTGATAGTAGTGGAATTTGGAAAATGAGAAAATGCAAATTGAAATGTGGATAATGACAAATCGAAGCAATTATTTTTTTTACCCTCTCCCGAGTACATTAATAAGTTTGGTTAAAGTGGCCCCAATTCCTTAAGCATCACTTTGAACCAAAGAGCGATGATCTCCCTATCTATTTGCATCTCCCTATAGTGTACTTTTGCTTCATACCCTATAGTTCAACTTGTTCTTTCTAATTGTTCATGGCATAGCTCTCCCGAGTCATTACGGGTTCACAACAGATTTTAATAAATCATTTGACTAGAATGATAAGTAAATAAAATGCGAAAGGGAAATCTTCACAATAAAAGTTAAAAAAAAAATTAGAAATCATTTCCATCCTACTACATCACCACAAGGAAAAGGTAAAAGAGATTACACAGAAAATATAGATAAAATGCCACAAGGCTTCATTGAAACCAAGAGAATTCACATATCAAGGTTTTTATAAAAAAATAGAACAATTAAAAACAATAATACTTATCTCTCTCCCTCAATACAGCCTTGAGAATGCTCCATAAAAGCCCTTGCTGATTTTCTGTAGACTTTCCTCACTTTAACACTCAAATCCTCACCAATTCTCTTCTTCACACTTGCTCTCTCTACCCTCAAGCAAGCATTCTACTCTAAAGATATCTCTTTCACCATCAATAGAACTTCTAATCTTTTTTATCCAAAATTCTCTCTGTAAAAGTCTTCTAGTTTCCTTAATTAGACTTCAACATCCTCTATTCAAATTGCCTCTAGATCGCCCAACCGAAACTTCAAACAGGTGGTTCGAACTATTGTAACTGCACTGGGTTCGGTTCTGGCACCTAGGCGCCCAACTATTACGACACCTAGGCACCCAACTATTCTGGCGCCAAGGCTATGACCTTCACAGCTGGGGCCTTCGCGGCTAGTGGCAGGCTCTTAGGTGTCGGCCTCTCGGTTGCACAGATATGAGGCAGACCCATAGGTGCCCAAGAAGTCTGGCACCAAGGCCCCAACCCACTATATTACCTTCTTGCTCCATGTCACCTCTTTTCATTCCATATCTTTTCCAATTCGCTCCACTCATAATATCTTTTATACCTGCATGAAAAACATAAAAGTACTATTTTCTTAAAGTGTAATTTCAACCAAAAAGATGTGCAAAACATAAAGAAATTCATGCAATCCTTTCACACATCAAATGTTTGCGTAAAAAAATGGACGGGCACGTCACTTTTTCAAATTATAGGTTGTCGCTCTTAATGACTTTTTTCCCGTCAGTTATATGAACCGATGAACGCCAACAATATTAATTTTCTATAAAAAAAACGAGTACATTAAATCGACGACTATGCTTCGGTAATTTTACACCATCAGGATATCGACAGGTGTTTTACCCGCGATTCTAGAACTGTCGGTAAACTGTCAGAAATATCAAAAGCAATGGTGTTTCTCATCATAACTGACAAAAAATGGCCGTTAAAAAAAAAAAAAA
>JXCR01097188.1:0-22999 GCA_002079205.1 Phalaenopsis hybrid cultivar | reverse complement strand
GAGGGGAGAGGGGAGATGCGTGAGATTTGGAGAGATGAGGTGCTGGTCACGATTAATGAATTTGTTGTTTTGACTTCGTTTTATTCTCTGAAGAATGGATGACTTGAGGAGGATTAAGAGGAGCTCTCGTGCTTGCACGAGTGCTGGAGCTGCGAAATATAAAAGTCAACGGAGTGGTGAAAAGAAAAAAAAAGGAAGAAATTAAATTATTAAGACATTCTTCTTAAAATTTAAACTTATTAGTGTTATTTTTTATTGATATAATTGATGAGCGCCAGATATAAAATTTATTATTCCCTTATTATTGCATGGAAATTCATCACACACTTAAATAGATTAAGCAACTAAAAGAGACATTAGAAATTCTTATGTGAGAAATTTGAAAAGTGAAAAATCATGACTGAGACATTAGAAATTCTTATGTGAGAAATTTGAAAAGTAAAAAATTATGGGGTTTGTCTAGTTGAAATATTTCACTATGAGTTGGTGATTATAGATATAACCTCTTATCTCAATAATAGAAAGGGATTACATAGTTGCTTGGCTTACAATATCAATGCGTTGAGGGCAATGTTGCTCCACGGTAGGTAGTGAACTGAGTTAGCGGCCCAAGACAACAACAACCAGACGCAGCGACAGTGACGAACGATAGAAATAATAGTGAATGTGGTTCAATGCTCGGTGACCAGAGTTGGTTCGAGGCAGCGGCGGCAAGAAGCTGTAGTGTTCAGAAGGGGTGGCAGCAACCGGAGGCGGCGACAGCTGGAAGCAATGGCAGTTGAAAGATGCGATGATTTGAGTTGGCTGAAAGCAGCAACAACTAGAAGTGACGACAAATGGAGGGGTTGACGACCGAAAGCTGTAGTGCCCAGAAGCAACAATGACCCGAGGTGTCAGCGGCAGCCGTAGTCGGTTGGATTTGGTAGCGAGAAATCAAAAGTAGTGGTGGCTAGAAAAGGCAAAAGCGAAGGCGTCTTGAGATGGCGACGGTTGGAGTCTGTTGGATGGGACAGCGGTCAGAGGCAACAACAATCAAAATTGTTGGCGGCCTAAGGAGGTAGCGATGAATGCAACCCGATACTATAGTGATCAGAGTTGGTTGGAGGCCGCAATGGTGGCCAACAGTTGTAATGACTGGAAACAGCGGTGGAGATCAAAAGCAGCAATGACCAAAGTCGGTCGGATGTGGGGTTGGGCAGAGATGACGAGAAGCAAAAGCAGTGGCCGCCTGAGGCTGCAGCAAAGGCTGCTTGAGGCGATAATCAGAAGAGCCGGAAGTTTCATCAAGCGAAAGAGCATGTAGCAACCGCTGCAATGAGCAGAGTTTGATGGATCTACAATGTAGGATGCAAGATTGCGACTCTCTCTTCTATAGACTCTGGACTTGCTCTTGCCCTATGGTCTAGCCTCCTCGTCCTGAGGGATTTGAGGCTCTGTTTATAGAGTCCAAATTAAAAATAATAAAAGAAACCAAAACACTCTTAATTGGACGAGCTGAACAGATCCCCTTGATCAAACGACATTTGATGAACATTTAACAAACTTAACAATGTCAAAATTGAGTCATCTTCAACTTGTTGATTCGTCTCATCAAGGCACTCGATTTATGATAGAAAATTTCAGAACAATTCTCAACTTTACCGACGCTTAAGATCAATTAGAAACTAAATCACACTGTGAATTAATTGGATCACACCAATTCGTTAAAACTAGAACATAAAACTAAACAGAAAGGACAATCAAGGCAACCAGAAAAAAACACAAACTTCATGGGAAAACCACGGAAAACGGGAATAAAACATAGAGACACACTACCAGAAAGTTTCACAATGAATTTTAGAAAGTCTAAAGAGAACACACTCAAATTTCTTCTCCACACACATGAAAACATACAAGACCTCGCTCCAAACTCTTTCTACTCGATACAATGTGAAAAATGCACACCGAGATTCCAGAAATCCTCCTCTCAGACACTCATTTCCTTCATCAGGAACTTGCCAAAGAAACCCCGCGTTGGAACTATTGATACACCACTCAAAATGGGGATTAAAAACCAAACCCCTTATACAAACTATTTCGGGCACATAGGGGCCTGAACTTGGTGCTTAAGCGTCGCGCTTATTGTATCGGTTCCTTATGTTGGGCACATATGCACCAATGTGCTAGCCTATCAAAAATATAACAAAACATAAGTGTAATTGGGTGCATATGCACCCATAGGTTGTCACATATGCGCCAACTTCTTTGATGTTTACACTCAAGTGGGCGCGTATGCACCCATTGCCCATCACATATGCATCAGGTGCTTTTGCCCCTACATATTGCTCTGCAAATTAGTATCCACTCTTACCAATCTCCCACTTGGAGACTTATTACACCCAACACTAGTCCTTCGTAATTGCACCTCCATTTAAATTACCTTGATAGTCACTTATCGTGGTCACGTATTGTGGTATGGCTCACCCCCCGTTCTCAACCTTCATGAAACTCAACTGAAGCCAAGCATAACTTCAATTTTTTAAAAGTCACCACCTTCGTCAAAAATTTTGCAGGATTCTGGGTTATGTGTTTCTTCTCAAGAAATAATGTCCATCTTTAAGAAAAGAGCGAATAAAATGATACTTCAGTTGAATGTGTTTCGTCTTAACATGAAAAACAACATTTTAAGCAAATTGAATCACACTTATATCGTCACTGTTTAGTTTTCCAATCCCCTACTCCTTGCCCAATTCTACCATGAAACTCTAACTAAATCATCTTCTTGTTAGTCTCAATAATAACAATATATTCAGCCTCCGTAGTTGAAAGTAAAACAATCTTTTGCAACATGGAAACCTAACTCAGCACTGTGCTCCTCAATGTAAAAATATACCCTGTTATACTTCTTTTCCTCTCCACATCTCCTATCNTTTTGGCATGCCAAGATAAACATGTTTATTACCTTCAATACCCTGGTAGAGTAAGGGATAAAGTTGATTGGGATGTAGTTGTGAAGAATAAGCCAAAGAAAACTATTGAGCTGCATAGTTCTATAGAACCAATTCACTACGAGGAAAATATGTTAGATTTCTATATTCAGGGCGATACAATTGATGAAATGGTTGCGCTAGAGGATACCTCATGGATTTTTGAAGAGTTTGCTAATGGTTTGGATGAGAAGATGAAGAGGGTAAAAAAGAAATTTAAGGTTCATCTTCGACGACAAGTTCTTCTGATGAAACTTAATAACAAAGGTAGACAAACTTTAGATTAGTTGTTAACACTACTACTTTTTGTCTTTTACTTTTATTATTTTGAGGCATATCTCGTTACTCTTGTTTTTCTTATTTTTAGAAATAACTGCTACTTGTGTTTTACTTTAACTACACTGTTTATTTTTTCTTATGATTATTTTTTTTTTCATCGGTACTAATCTATTTAATAACATTCTCTTGTTTACATATGGTCACAGGTGGTGCAGGTGGCCAGCCACCTCATAGGCCACGTGCTCTAGGGAACCTTGAGACCACCTATTGTAGTAGGAAGAGGAGGTCATATATTCTTGTTGATGCTTCCACTACTGATGTAACTCCTCTGACACCACCTCCCCTACTTGCTGCTACTACACCTCCCCCACCGACTGCTGCCACACCTCTTGCAGCACATCCTTCCACACCCATTGTGGTCACCCGTCCTATGGCACTTACTCCCACACTCGATGTTGCCCCGTCTCCTGTGACGTCTGTTGCTTCTGCACCTACTCCCACCTATTACTGGCACAACTCTTGAGCCTAACCAGTCGCCTCCTGCCCCCCTAAAGGTTCACTTACTGTTAGAGGGGGACTGGTAAGTTATTTTTAACATTGTATTATGTTTATTCTTCATGTTATATGTTTTCTTATAACTAATTTGTTTCTTAAGAAGATTCATTCCCGTCACGTTTCTCGTCACCTACATCACAGAGATTATCAGAAGCACGTACGATTAACTCTATCTGTCGTAGAAGCAGATACCCATAGCCACTCGAGCCATGTGGTTCATGGAGTTTCAGGTACCATCAGATAATTTGAATCAGACTTGTAAATTTGCTTTAATTTTTTATACTAACACATGAATTATTTTTTATTTTGCAGAGGTCCTTCACCTAACTCCTAGAGACCACCACCAAATTCGTTGAATCTTCGAGATTCAGTGCAGGCATCACCTTGCCGACATGTTCATGTCAACACGTTTAAGGGGCGAGCGTCCTGCTTGGATTGGTGAGGGGCTCTAGGGTTAGTTATTCGCAGCTTGGGCCTCTTCTGATTATATGAGAAGGAGGCAAAAAAATCGGGTGAGAGTAGGCCAAGGGAGCTGCTCTCCATATTGATGGATTAGTCCCTCATATGAAGCAATATAGAAGGCTGGTAAGATTTTTTTTAGATATTTAAACATTAATCCAATTTGTAGTAATTTTTTAGCGATAATCCTTTTTGTATACTACACAGGCCGAAGAGTTGAGTCGTGTTCTCTTCGTTGCAAAGCTGCATGTCCGAACTCATCGGTGCCCAAGAATTGCACAGTGGGTCTCGAAGCATTCTCGACAGGTTTCTTAAAGTTAAAAACCTTAAAATAAAAGTTTATTTTAACTCTAACTTTTAAAAGTGTCAATTAAATGTTGATTTTCATTATGTAGGAGGAGTTAGAGTAGCACTGGTGGACGATGCAATTGGTCACACAGGCCTACATTGACACCAGCAGTAGTGGTAGTCAGTCTACCACTGCACAATCCGAGTACGAGCTTTGGTCCCAAGTGGCGGGGAGGAAGAAAGAGAGGGTTAATGGCTTTAGCTAGAGGGTATAGCCTTTGAGGCAGAGCTCTTCCGTGATCCCGTTCTTAGTTCCTTGAGCTCCTCACAGCCAGACCAGGAGACTCTTGCTAGGCAGGTGCCTACGATGAACAAAGAGATCCGCCAGTTGCACTACCATATACTACAAGTCCAACATAGAGTGGAGGACTCTATAGCACGCATGATAAAGACCATAGCAGATTGCCGTGACAAGCGATCAATGATATACGTGCAGGAGGGAGAGGAGAAGAAGAAAGATAAAGATGATGAGTAATTTTTGTTTATGTTATCTTTTATTTATAAGTATTATATTAAACATTTGATGTTGTCGAACGCACCATTAGTTAGTTTGCCGCCCTACAGGCTGCATCAATTTCTAAAAAAAGTAAAAATAACTCCATTCGTTAAATACCATTCCATTTCAGGAAATCGAAGAAAAACGTTTTGAACAACATTCAATAACCGCTCAGTTTAAGAGAATTACGTATTTTAAACATTGAAGAAGGATTTTAGAAGCACGAAATTAAACATCCAATCTCATTTAATGAGAAGGATCATTAACTTTAAATTTATTAAGGTTAGAAGTATCATAAGTCAATAATAAATACTGTAAATATCAGTGGTCAAGGATATGTTAGGCTACATTTATATCCATATATGTTTGATTCTGGGATTTTGAAGCATGCCTAGCCTCGGATTTAATCCTTACATCTCTGTGTCAGAGCCATATTACAAGACACCCCGATTGACTTTTGATGACATCAAATTTTCTGCAATTTGTGAAATTTAGGTCTTGATTTTTAATGGTATATGCTGTTTGAAATCACAAGAAAATCATATATACAAAATTAAGGCGATAAATGTTTCTCTCTGCCACAATCAGGGGTGTAAATGAACCTAATACAAATGAATTGAGTTTGTATTCGTCTTTAATTTGTTTGAAATAAGTTCGTGTTTGAAATTGTTCGTGAAGTCACTGTTCATGTTGTTTCTTAACGAACAAGCCGAACACAAACTGTTTGTGAACGACGAGCCAGTTTGACATTNAGGAATCCTTTCTCTAATCAAAACCTTTGCCTTTCTTACAGCCTCCAGCTACCAAAAGATGTAAAAGATAGGTTTTGTGAATTAATTTATAAGTAAAGCTCGACAAAAACAAGAAAATTCTTGCCAAAATTGATTCTACAATTTGGCACGGGCACGTCGCGATTACGACGCGGGTGCATTGTATCAGACAAGGTTGCACCTTTATGTCAACGCGGTTATGCTGTGGTCCGAACACGAGAGCGGCACAGACACAGTGTAGGCACGGGCACCTTAGAGAGGGAGCCGACACACTAATAATGGTGTAGGTGCGCCAATGCTTAAAGTGGGTGTCTTGGCTTGTCGGCGCAGGTGTGCCGGCCAGAAATCCTTCAACTGTTCTTGTTTTCAATCTCTTTCGATACAATTTCTCCGTTCTACTTGTTTCCTGCACACATAAGACAAAACATATGTCTCTCAAGCATAATATAGCATAAATAGATGTAAAATATAAAAAATGTATGCCCCCTAAATATCAAATATTCCACTCTTATCAATGAATATTGACGAAGTCCAACCATTTACACGATAAGATTCATGGTCCCCAAACTAAAAACATATTGTTATTTATTATATAGAATGTTAGTTATATATTGACTAATTCGAAAATACAAATAAAAAAATTGTAAGTAGATTGTTTATTGGCAACTTGGATGTAGAAGATGAGTCTCCGAAAAGCAGGAAGGTCGAAGCAGAATTTCCAACATGGTTCAAATTGTATGTATGTATAATGAACACTTTTAATCACATGTGCATAATATGATTGCTCCACNAATTGCAGAAAATCAGATGACATCAAAAGTCAATGGGGAGGTATTATAATTTGGCTCTGATACAGAGATGTAGAAATTTGATGACATGCTTCAAAATCTCAGAATCAAATATATATAGATATAAATGTAGACTAACATTTCTTTGACCACTGATATTTACATCATTTATTATTGACTTATTGTATTTCTAACCTTAATAAATTAGAAATTAATGGCCTTTTTCATAAATGAGAATGGATGTTTAATGTCATGCTTCTAAAATCCTTCTTCCTGTAGTTCCACGAAATGATTTAACATTCTAGTTGGTCAGACTAGGATTAAATAAAGTTCGGAGGTTAACCAACAATATAGATCATGAAAGCATAAGAAAATAAAATCATAAAGATATCTCATAAATCCATGATAAAATCACTAGCCCTACATCACAGAGACATGAAGAAATGTCTAGCCAAGTAATATAGAGAAAACCACAAACATAGAATCCATGCAGATTTTCTTTACAAGACACTAACAAAAGCCAAAACTTACAATAGAACTTGTTCTCTCCATAAGAATAACACCCTTTCCTCTCATACAATAAAACTCTCCAAAGCTTCTCAAAATATAAGGGAAACAATCCCTCTCGATATTTCAATCCAAAGGAACCAGAGAAACCCAAGAGGAATCCTTTCTCTAATCAAAACCTTTGCCTTTCTTACAGCCTCCAGCTACCAAAAGATGTAAAAGATAGGATTTGTAAATTAATTTATAAGTAAAGCTCGACAAAGACAAGAAAATTCTTGCCAAAATTGATTCTACAATTTGGCACGGGCATGTCACGATTACGACGCGGGTGCATTGTATCAGACAAGGTTGCACCTTTATGTCAACGCGGTTATGCTTTGGTCCGAACACGAGAGCGGCGCAGACACAGTGGCACGGGCACCTTAGAGAGGGAGCCGACACGCTAATAATGGTGTAGGTGCGCCAATGCTTAAAGTGGGTGTCTTGGCTTGTCGGCGCAGGTGCGCCGGCCAGAAATCCTTCAACTGTTCTTGTTTTCAATCTCTTTCGATCCAATTTCTCAGTTCTATTTGTTTCCTGCACACATAAGACAAAACATACGTCTCTCAAGCATAATATAGCATAAATAGATGTAAAATATAAAAAATGTATGCCCCCTAAATATCAAATATTCCACTCTTATCAATGAATATTGACGAAGTCCAACCATTTACACGATAAGATTCATGGTCCCCAAACTAAAAACATACTGTTATTTATTATATAGAATGTTAGTTATATATTGACTAATTCAAAAATACAAATAAAAAAATTATAAGCAGATTGTTTATTGGCAACTTGGATGTAGAAGATGAGTCTCCGATAAGCAGGAAGGTCGAAGCAGAATTTCCAACATGGTTCAAATTATATGTACGTATAATGAATACTTTTAATCACATGTGCATAATATGATTGTTCCATTTAAAGTTACACTAATGGTACCTCTTTACTTGTTATAGGTTCAAAATACAACCAACAAAATCATGGATCAAAGATTATTAGATCTTGCATATGGGTCTAATCGTAGTGTGACTACATAACAGATATTTGATGTAAATGGTTACACATTCTATATCCTAGTATGAAGGGAAAAAAACATAATTGAAAGGAAACACATGCACACACGGCGAGATTTGCTATTGCGAAGTACATGACAAAGTCATTCAATTACATTATCCAGGTAATGACAACTACATTGTAAATTTGTTCAATTGTCGGCGGTTTGATCGTGTTCCAAATCGAGAAACCAGAACACTCACACTTTATGATATCACTGAGGTCAAATTAAATAGCTGATATACAAAGTTTGATCCCTTTTATTTTGGCATGCCAAGATAAACATGTTTATTACCTTCAATACCCTGGTAGAGTAAGGGATAAAGTTGATTGGGCTGTAGTTGTGAAGAATAAGCCAAAGAAAACTATTGAGCTGCATAGTTCTATAGAACCAATTCACTACGAGGAAAATATGTTAGATTTCTATATTCAGGGCGATACAATTGATGAAATGGTTGCGCTAGAGGATACCTCATGGATTTTTGAAGAGTTTGCTCATGGTTTGGATGAGAAGATGAAGAGGGTAAAAAAGAAATTTAAGGTTCATCTTCGACGACGAGTTCTTCTGATGAAACTTAATAACAAAGATAGACAAATTTTAGATTAGTTGTTAACACTACTACTTTCTGTCTTTTACTTTTATTATTTTGAGGCATATCTCTTTACTCTTGTTTTTCTTATTTTTAGACATAACTGCTACTTGTGTTTTACTTTAACTACACTGTTTATTTTTGCTTATGATTATTTTATTTTCATCGGTACTAATCTATTTAATATCATTCTCTTGTTTACATATGGTCACAGGTGGTGCAGGTGGTCAGCCACCTCATATGCCACGTGTTCTAGGGAACCTTGAGACCACCTATTGTAGCAGGAAGAGGAGGTCATATATTCTTGTTGATGCTTCCACTACTGATGTAACTCCTCTGACACCACCTCCCCCACTTGCTGCTACTACACCTCCCCCACCGACTGCTGCCACACCTCTTGCAGCACATCCTTCCACACCCATTGTTGTCACTCGTCCTGTGGCACTTAATCCCGCACCCGATGTTGCCCCGTCTCCTGTGACGTCTGTTGCTTCTGCACCTACTCCCCACCTATTACTGGCACAACTCTTGAGCCTAGCCAGTCGACTCCTGCCCCCCTAAAAGTACACTTACTGTTAGAGGGGGCTCATAAGTTATTTTTAACATTGTATTATGTTTATTCTTCATGTTATATGTTTTTTTATAACTAATTTGTTTCTTAAGCAGATTCATTCTCGTCACGTTTCTCGTCACCGGCATCACAGAGATTATCAGAAGCACGTACGATTAACTCTATCTGTCGTGGAAGCAGATACCCATAGCCACTCGAGCCATGTGGTTCATGGAGTTTCAGGTACCATCAGATAATTTGAATCAGACTTGTAATTTTGATTTAATTTTTTATACTAACACATGAATTATTTTTTATTTTGCAGAGGTCCTTCACCTAACTCCTAGAGACCACCACCAAATTCGTTGAATCTTTGAGATTCAGTGCAGGCATCACCTTGCCGACGTGTTCATGTCATCACGTTTAAGGGGCGAGCATCCTGCTTGGATTGGTGAGGGGCTCTAGGGTTAGTTATTCGCAGCTTGGGCCTCTTCTGATTATATGAGAAGGAGGCAGAAAAATCGGGTGACAAAGTAAGCGAGGGGAGCTGCTCTCCATATTGATGGATTAGTCCCCCATATGAAGCAATATAGAAGGCTGGTATGATTTTTTTTAGATATTTAAACATTAATCCAATTTGTATTAATGTTTTAGCGATAATATTTTTTGTATACTACACAGGCCGAAGAGTTGAGTCGTGTTCTCTCCGTTGCGAAGCTGCATGTCCGAACTCATCGGTGCCCAAGGACTGCACAGTGGGTCTTGAAGCATTCTCGACAGGTTTCTTAAAGTTAAAAACCTTAAAATAAAGGTTTATTTTAACTCTAACTTTTAAAAGTGTCAATTAAATGTTGATTTTCATTATGTAGGAGGAGTTAGAGTAGCACTGGTGGACGATGCAATTGGTCACACAGGCCTACATTGACACCAGCAGTAGTGGTAGTCAGTCTACCACTGCACAATCCGAGTACGAGCTTTGGTCCCAAGTGACGGGGAGGAAGAAAGAGAGGGTTAATGGCTTTAGCTAGAAGGGTATAGCCTTTGAGACAGAGCTCTTCCGTGATCCCGTTCTTAGTTCCTTGAGCTCCTCACAGCCAGACCAGGAGACTCTTGCTAGGCAGGTGCCTAAAATGAACGAAGAGATCCGCCAGTTGCACTACCAGATACTACAAGTCCAACATAGAGTGGAGGACTCTAATAGCACGCATGATAAAGACCATAGCAGATTGCCGTGACAAGCGATCAATGATATACGTGCAGGAGGAGGGAGAGGAGAAGAAGAAAGATAAAGATGATGAGTAATTTTTGTTTATTTTATCTTTTATTTGTAAGTATTATATTAAACATTTGATGTTGTCGAATGCACCATTAGTTAGTTTGCCGCCTACAGGCTGCATCAATTTCTAGAAAAAGTAAAAATAACTCCATTCGTTAAATACCATTCCATTTCAGGAAATCGAAGAAAAACGTTTTGAACAACATTCAATAACCGCTCAGTTTAAGAGAATTACGTATTTTAAACATTGAGAAGGGTTTTAGAAGCATGAAATTAAACATCCAATCTCATTTAATGAAAAGGACCATTAATTTTAAATTTATTAAGGTTAGAAGTACAATAAGTCAAGTATAAATGCTGTAAATATCAGTGGTCAAAGATATGTTAGTCTACATTTATATCCATATATGTTTGATTCCGGGATTTTGAAGCATGCCTAGCCTCGGATTTAATCCTTAAGACATCCCGATTGACTTTTGATGACATCAAATTTTCTGCAATTTGTGAAATTTAGGTCTTGATTTTTAATGGTATATGCTGTTTGAAATCACAAGAAAATCATATATACAAAATTAAGGCGATAAATGTTTCTCTCTGCCACAATTAGGAGTGTAAATGAACCTAATACAAATGAATTGAGTATGTATTCGTCTTTAATTTGTTTGAAATAAGTTCGTGTTTAAAATTGTTCGTGAAGTCACTGTTCATGTTGTTTCTTAACGAACGAGCCGAACACGAACTGTTTGTGAACGACGAACCAGTTTGACATCCCTAATATTTATATATATAAATAATATATTATATTATATAAATTTATAATATCTATATTAGTATATTACTTATATATTATATTAATATATTATTATTAGTATTTATATTAATTTATTATATATTATAATTTATAAAATTTAATTTTTTAAAATATCATAAATTATTTATATACAATTATTTTAAATTATTTAATATTTCGAACAATAATGATTCAAACGTGTCGTGTTTGGTTCGTTTAACTAACCGAACGAAAAAAATTTGTTCACGTTCGACTCGTTTACTTATCGAACGAATCGAATACAAACATATTGACGAACCGAACATGAATTGTTCGCGAAGAACGAGCTTTTTTGACAGCCCTAGCCACAACTGACATTTAAGAACGGAAAAAAATATTCTTTTGATTTTTTATAGTAATTCTATGATTTGGCCATCTGCTGACATGATTTATTCTACATGCGATAGTGAGAAATGTTTCAGTCATTAAATTTATTTTAAAATAAAGACGATATAAAAATGGGAATTTACATATATACCACCCAATTCATGTGTACTTGCATATCTAACAACTAAGCTATCCTTTTACGTTCATACAACCTAAATCTTTCATATCACATAACAAATATAACAAAATTTTACTTTAAAAATGAAAAGACTTTTTCATGCATTGCTAAGTTGGTATGTGAAAATTTTGAAGTTTAGATGTNAATATCATAAATTATTTATATACAATTATTTTAAATTATTTAATATTTCGAACAATAATGATTCTAACGCGTCGTGTTTGGTTCGTTTAACTAGCCGAACGAAAAAAATTTGTTCACGTTCGACTCGTTTACTTATCGAAGGAATCAAACACGAACACATTGATGAACCAAACACGATTGTTCGCGAACAACGAGCTTTTTGGACAGCCCTAGCCACAACTGACATTTAAGAACAGAAAAAAATATTCATTTGATTTTTTATAGTAATTCTATGATTTGGCCATCTGCTGACATTATTTATTCTACATGCGATAGTGAGAAATGTTTCAAAATCATTAAATTTATTTTAAAATAAATTTAATAGTGAGAAATGTTTCGAAATCATTAAATTTATTTTAAAATAAAGACGATATAAAAATGGGAATTTACATATATACCACCCAATTCATATGTACTTACATATCTAACAACTAAACTATCCTTTTACGTTCATACAACCTAAATCTTTCATATCACATAACAAATATAACAAAATTTTACTTTAAAAATGAAAACACTTTTTCATGCATTGGTAAGTTGGTATGTGAAAAATTTGAAGTTTAGATGCTAGATATGTAATACATAGGAATTGAGTACATAGGAAATGAGTGTTTGTCTGTAAATCTTCCTATGAAAAAATTTAATTGAAGTTATGTAATATGTATTTTAAAATTAATTCAATAATTTTAATTTTATTAATAACATCTATCCAATTATTANTTTACGTTCATACAACCTAAATCTTTCATATCACATAACAAATATAACAAAATTTTACTTTAAAAATGAAAACACTTTTTCATGCATTGGTAAGTTGGTATGTGAAAAATTTGAAGTTTAGATGCTAGATATGTAATACATAGGAATTGAGTACATAGGAAATGAGTGTTTGTCTGTAAATCTTCCTATGAAAAAATTTAATTGAAGTTATGTAATATGTATTTTAAAATTAATTCAATAATTTTAATTTTATTAATAACATCTATCCAATTATTATTTTTTTTTAATTTAACTTGGCATATTTGACCAAATTTATATCATAATAAAGTTAAAAAACATTGAATTCAACCTGAGACAATTACAATATAAAATTTTCATAAATTATTGACACACCATAAACAAATTTTCACCATCTGACATAAATCTCGATGCGTGACATGAATTTCGAGACAATNCATAATAAAGTTAAAAAACATTGAATTCAACCTGAGACAATTACAATATAAAATTTTCATAAATTATTGACATACCATAAACAAATTTTCACCATCTGACATAAATCTCGATGCGTGACATGAATTTCGAGACAAATTTTTATAGCAAGAAGCATTCAAACTTTGATTCAAAGTCATCTAGAGCTAAGATTTGAGCAAATTTATTGTGAAACTGATCGGTTCGATGAGATTCAATGATCTCGACATAGGCCCGCCGGTATAAAATCAATCCAATCTGAGTTGAAGCAAACTCAGATCAAACAATTTAAACACATTTGAAAGTTTTTTGGATACAATTAGAAGGTCAAACATATGTTGAATATGACCTTCTTATAATCAAATTATTATGCGTGGAGGCTGATTTGGAGAGCAGCTTATAGGGACAAAGCAGTCGACACATGCGTCGGGCTGTGAGCGCATAAGCACCCACTTGAGTGAGAACACCCGGAAAGCTGGCGTATATGCGCCAGCTTGTGGGCACATATTCGCTCACTTACCCTTATGCACTACTTTATTCCCTAGAGGCTGGTGCTTATGCGTCAGCCTATTGGCACTTATGCACCCAACATAAGGCACCGATCCGGTAAGCACATCCCATAGGCACCAAGTCCGGGTCGGGCACCTATGCATCTTAAGCAGTTTGTACACGAGATTTTGTTTTTAATCCCTATTTTGAGCAGCGTATCCATAGTTCGTGCATGAGGTTTCTTTGACAAGTTTTTGGTGAAGGAAATGAGTGANTCGGGCACCTATGCATCTTAAGCAGTTTGTACACGAGATTTTGTTTTTAATCCCTATTTTGAGCAGCGTATCAATAGTTCGTGCATGAGGTTTCTTTGACAAGTTTTTGGTGAAGGAAATGAGTGTCATAAAGGAGGACCTCTGGAATCTCAGCATACATTTATTGCATCGAATCGAAATTGGAAGACTTTGGAGCTAGGTCTTATAAGTTTCCTTGTGTGTAGAGAGAAAATTTGAGCGTGTTATCTGTAAAATTTTTGAAATTCATTGTGGNATAAAGGAGGACCTCTGGAATCTCAGCATACATTTATTGCATCGAATCGAAATTGGAAGACTTTGGAGCTAGATCTTATAAGTTTCCTTGTGTGTAGAGAGAAAATTTGAGCGTGTTATCTGTAAAGTTTTTGAAATTCATTGTGAAATTTTCTGGTAGTGTGGCTCAGTGGTTTTTTCTCTTTCTCCGATTTTTACCGTTCTCGGGTTTGTATACAGAAAGCAAAGTGAAAAGGGAAAATCAAAACAAGGAGAGGTTAATCATGTTTAAGTGCAAATTTTGTCGAAATCCTTATCTCTACTCTATGCTTGATTTGAACTCTTCTTATATCATTTTAGATTTCTTAAACTAATATTTGACTTGAGCCATCCATATGATCACTCATAATACTTTGAGAATTTTAATGAGAAGATGTAAGTGGAAAATATGTTTTCCTAGAATTGCCAATTATATTAAAAGACACATAATATGGAAACATAAATTATAATTTTCAGTTGGGCAACAACCATTGTCATATCTTGACACACATTGTAACCTTCATTTTTTTTACAAGTTTTGCACCTTATACTTGAAAACATTTATCTTTGCATTAAGACTCATTACATAAATAGCCTTGGCTTACTCTACCACCATCATCTCACTAATATTTAGGTACTCTACCACCATCATCTCACTAATATTTAGGAAGATTTACATGTGTATCTCTCCATTCTTATGTATTTGCATATCTAACATCAAAACTTCACTTTTTACATATACTGATATAAATCATCGTACCGATACATGAAAATGGTGTTTTTCACTTTTTAAAAATTAAAATAATGTCATTTATTGTGTTGTATGAAATATTAGAATGGTAAAGACATGGTAATCAAAGTTTATGTTTTATATATGTAAATACAAAAGAATTGGGCGGCCTGTAGGTAAATGTCCCTAAATTTATGTGTTATTGCCATCATAATATCTACAATGGCCATATCCATAATTGATAAGCTCATTCAAATTAATTTACTTAATAATCATATTCAAAGCAAGGCCTGTTTGGAAACCATTACTTTTATGCCATCATCTTTCACCAGAACGTCTATGTCACATTATCTCCCTCAATACCTAAGTCTCACCATCTCCCATAAGGCTATAAAAATAATATATCATAAACATATTGCAATAATCTCCCAAAAAAATGCACGACATAACCATTTTAATTTCACTAGAATCACGATCAATTATATTTCTCAAGATTTGTGCCATAGACCTTTTTACTATATCCTACATCTTAATTGTCCCTATATGACCCAACAACAAGAACCTCAAAACCTCACATCACACACTTTTACAACATTTATTTACTTTTATGCACTTGGGGCCACCATTCAAATTGCTCGTAAGCAGTATATCTTGAAGTTCATTTAATTAGACAGAGGAATATTACCACTTTACAAATAATGGAAACTAATCCACTAGATAATGTCCCAAAAACATTCTCTTTACTTATTTTTCTAATAAAAATATTCTATTCACTCTATGCATTTTTTGTTATTACTTGCATGTGAAATATCAAAAAAAAAAGAGAGATTTGAAATCAATTCTCTTTCTGATCTCATTTCACACAACATAAATCAAATAAAAAAGAGTTATTTTTACCACAAATATTTAAAACAATTATCATCATTTAAGGAAAAGTACAACTTATGAAGATATATCTTAATTGTACTACTCAAAATATTCTAAGACTAAGCGTCCGTTTTGCACGGCTTATGTACCATGGTGCGGCTTCAAAATGCAAGTAGGATAGTTTGGTTAATGCGGTGCAGCTACGTTTCTAGGAAAGACATATGAAACAAGTGTCACGGGTTCGACCCTGCAGACTGTGTTTCTTAGCGATTCATTTACTGCCCTACCTCGCTGAAAGCTCTCGCGATTCCTTTCGTCCCCACTCTCCCCTCTCTCATCTCTCGCAATTTTTTTTTGCTAAATTGGATCTTTCGATCCTCTTCAATTTGTAGGTTGGGTTTGTTTCCTTTCTCTTCTCCTATCCCTCCCCCCTCTGTTATTCGGTTGGTTGGTGATTGTTGCGGCGAGCTTGCCTCTCAATCCTCTCAAATCGTTTGATCTTTGTTGCCTCCACAGTATTCTCTACGACCTTCCATCGAGGCATTTTAATTTAGATTTGAAATTTTCAGTTCTTTGTGCTTTGATGTTTATGGTTTGTTGAGTTGTGATGTTGGAATTTTGGTGGAATTCAGTTGATGGATTTAGGTTTGTGTGGTTAATGGATTTCGATTTTTGGTGCTCTACTCAGTTGATGGATTTGGGTGGTTGGGCTGTGTTGTTGGATTTTGCAATTTTATTGGACTCCATAATATTTTTGGTTTCATTTTCTTTGTTAAAATTCATTATCCAGTTGTTGGATTTTTGTTTTTAATGCTCTAGTTGGTTGATGGAATTGAGTGGTTGGGTTGTGTTGTTGAATTTTGCAATTTTCTTGAGCTCTTCATTATATTTTTCGGTTTGTTTGTCTTTGTTCTCTGTTCACTATTCGGTTGATAAATTTGGATAGTTGTTCTATGATGTTGGTTATTACTTGAAATTTGGTGGTGGTGGTGGTTGCATGTGGAAATTAATTGTATACAAATGTGTTTTCTATGGTTGTACTACACTGCCCTAGTTGGTGACGTTGGTGATTTTACGATGCTTTCTCTAAATGATGGATTTTATGTTGTGTTTTGAAAGTGATGATGTGTGGTGTTGAGGTGATGGTGTGTGGTATGGAGGTGGTGAGTAGGCAGTGGTGTGCTGTAGAGATGCTGTGTGTTGTGGAAGTGGAGGTGTTTCGTGTGTGGATTTGTCGGTATGTGGTATGGAGGTAGGGTTTGGTTTCGTTGTGGTGGTGTGTGGTGTGGAGGTGGTGGTGTGTTGATGTGGAGGTGGTGGTGGTGTCAATCTAGGTAATGGTGTGGTGTAGAGGTGTTGTGTGCTGTGGAGGTTGTGGTATTGCTTGTGTGGATTTGTCGGTATGGGGTATGGGGTATGGAGGTGGTGTTGTAGGGTTTAGGGTTTGGTGTGGTTGTGATAGTCTGGAGGTGGTAATGTGTGGCTGTGGCAGTGCTGGTGGTGTCGATATAATTAATATTGTGGCATTCCTATTTATATTTATTCACTTTTTCATATTAATAATATAATAGTTAAGACCAAAAAAGGCTAATTCATCTACAATGTAGGACAAAGAAACAAAAATAATATTTTGCGACATTTCCCTCAAGAAGGTCGATATGGGAAATATGCCCACAACCTATTACAACAAGGAAGGATAACATAATAATATTAGCAAATCCAAGAAAACTACAGACAGAGAATACAATATGATGCAATTAAAAAACAAGTGAGATCAGCTCAGGAAGAATTGAAAATTTTGGATGGGATTGAAGCGAGGTTCAACATGCTTGGGGTTGGATCCGGTGAAGCAAACCATTGATGTTTCCTAGGATGGGTGGGCAAAAAAACTTGCCATAAGCATTTTTGAAATATCCCCTTAATTGATCAATTTTTAATTAGTTTTCAAATTGAGCTGCATGTTACAAGAATTTGTAGGTGCTGCATGCTGTGAAAAAAATTAAATATAGTGGAATTGATCCTGAGTTAGAGGAGAAGTTAAATCGTATGTTTGGAAGTGTCGTGGAAACGAACAACAATGCATGTGCCCCTAGTGAGGCGATGTTTGGTGGCATTCCCAAAATTTTGGGAGCTAAAAAATCGGGTGATTCCACTTCCAGCCCAGACCTCCATGAACTTGAGTCCACGAGTCGTCCTAAGCGTCCACAGGTTGAAAATAAAAAAAAAAATTGGGGGCTACTTTTCCTAGAAGCCAGATATCACAGATGGTGGCTACATGCAACTAGGGCAATCAAAAAAGCTCGTTGTTCGCGAACAGTTCATGTTTGATTTGTCAATGAGTTCGTGTTCGATTCGTTTGATAAGTAAACGAGACGAACATGAACAAATTTTTTTTCTTTCGGTTAGTTAAACAAACCAAACAAGAATAGTAATGCGTTCTTTCGTGTTCGAATCGTTATTGTTCGAAATATAAAATAATTTTAAATAATTATACATAAAAATTTTATGATATTTTAAAAAAATTAAATTTTATAAATTATAATATATAATAAATTAATAATAATATATATTAATTTACTATATTAGTAATAAACTAATATAGATATTATATATTTATAATTAATATAATATATTATTTATATATATATTAATATTAGGGATGTCAAACTGACTCGTCGTTCAGGAACAGCTCGTGTTCGACTCGTTCGTGAAGAAACGAACACGAATAGTGACTTCACGAACAATTTCGAACACAAGTTTATTTCACACAAACTAAATTTCAAACGAACCGAACACGAACACAAGCTCAGTTCATTTACACCCCTACATGCAACAATGAACCCAACAAAATCTCAAACAACTTTTGTGGACCAGGTTCTACAAATTATGAATGCAACTCCAAAAATTTATAAGGACTTGTCGTTGTATTTGTGTTCAATGAAGTTGCTTAAGGATTCGATCCGGAGAGATTTTTCATCAAGATGCCCGATGACCATAGAGTGGCTCCTGTGATATTTTTATGAGCGCAAAAAAATTTGCACGACTTTTTTTTCTGCCAATTGCATGAGACATTTATATTTGTTTATTATTTTTTTTCATTTTGCGTTGGATATTTGAATCACTTGAGACAAGCCTTATATGCTTATTCATTCATGCTTACATGTTTATTGTGTTGTTCGCTATCTTATATGATTGTAGCTAATTCATTGATGCTTATGTGTTAGCCACTTTGATACGGAAATAAATGGATGTAACCCGAGAAAGGCGCAGAAGGAGAGTTGCAGCTGTCATATGTTTGATGTATGAATATTATAACTTGTACATAGAGCACTCCATTGCATGACAATCTCATGTGCTAGGGACAAATGAGTTGGATATTTGCTTGAAGGCTACCCGACAAGATTTGCAATATGTTCCGCATAACACATACGAAATTTACCGATCTGTTGGAGGAACTAAATAGAAACCTTGGACTTCATGGCTCATCTAAAACGACTTCGCAAGAGGAGCAATGAACCGATTTCAAGACTCCTCTAAAATAATTTACAGATACTTCTCAATGAGGTTGAATGCACTTAGAAGTTTTTCTTCACAAGTCATAAAGCCTACAGATCCTCGTTCGAACGGACCCTCACAGGGATTTCACATGATGTATGGTACATGTCATTATTTAAGGTAATTTCTCCAATTTATTATATTAAATTTTCAAATAAACATCGAAATCACATAACCATTCGTTATATTTCCGGAATTGTATCGGAGCAATCGATATAACACGCGTTGATGCACGTGTTCCAAATAATGAGAAGGTCACATTCATCAGTCAGTGTGGGTCCTTGACGCAAAATATCATGACAATATGTGACTTCAACAAGTGCATCACATTTATCATGACCGGTTGAGAGGGCACTGCACATGAAAGCCAAATTTTCAAAGCCGCAATACGAAATAACAAGTACAACTTCCTACATCCAACTCCAATTATGCTTGAGAATGAGCTACTTTTGTAACTCATTTCTCCCACAATACTAATCACGCCTTCACATCAGATAAATACTATTTGGTTGATGTTGGATATATGTTGCAGCGTGGGTATCTCAAGCCCTATCCTAATACAAGTTACCACATACCTGAGTTTGAGTGAGCCAACAATGTAACGCAGGGCAAGAACAAACTGTTCAATAAAAGACTTTCCTCCTTATGTTGTGTTATTAAGAGAACTTTTAGTGTTTGAAAGAATAAATGAGTTATACTTCGCGATATGTCATCTTTCCCATTTCCCAAACATGTGCAGATTATGGTTGCTGCAATGACTCTCCAAAATAACTTTTGGCGTCATCCTTTCCGCAATTACATCGACTTCTTAGGGCGGACAAGGATCATGAGCATGTCTCTGCTGAGACATATGAGTATCGTCTTGGACAGTCTTTGTCACAGGCTGAAAGTGATGTTCTCGAGACCAGTACTAAAGGCGGGGAAGGTGCAAGTAAGATGACAGAGTTGAGGGAACGAATTACGAATGCGATAGTAAAAGGGTGATTTGAGTATTCAACATATTATTAATTGTAATGGTTGTTGAAGAGATTCAATATTTATTGTATTTGTATTTTATGCAGTTCATGAGTATTTCCGTTCTTGTGTATTTGATATTGATTGTTTAGATTTTTTACATAGTTTGTAAGTGTTTTTTTCTATTTGTATTTCTTTTATTCTTCTTTTAGTGGGTTTTAGAGGTCTATGATGAGACATTCGACCTTATGAGTTTTTCTGGATGACCTATTTGTCGTTTTTGGTTGGTGTCACATGTGAAATCCTAATGAAGCAACCTATCTCCTCTTTTTTTTTCAATGATACAGTTTTGATGTTATTTTGGATGGCTTTTTTTGGTGATATACATATATGACACACACGAGTTTTATATTACGTGAGTTAAAATTAACCAAAACCCATTTTTTTATAAGGTATGTCGTCTTCTTGTAGTGACATATTCGTTGATTGATATACCGGGTTCTCTAATATCTGACAACTGTATAAAACTATAATTAATTACTTCTTTTAACATTTTTTGCTTTTGCTATGTCTAATGGCATGTCTTTTAATGAATTCAGGAAAGATGAGTTCGAGGATTTAAGATACCTATTGAGGATTGTGTTGTCATTGTGGACTTCAATGTTCTCTACTAACTTTATGTCAGCCACATAGCTATGGGAGATGGTCTTACATGTGCCCATGGAGAAACAAGAAAAACAGTGACTTTTTTGTTTGGCAACCAGACTGGAAGATTCCACCGCCAAGAGTGATCAGATATGGATAATATCCTTGAATGATGGCTTAACTCGTGACATACACCGTCTGCATTTTAAAAATAATATTATTATATTATTAAATGTTATTTTAGTATTTTTTCTTAATTTTAGCAATAATGTTACTCACTGTTAAGTATATCTCTTTTTTTGTAATGTTCTGCACTGGATTTTTGCTTCTAAAATATAAAATAAAAATTGATATGATATTTCTGTTGCAAGCAACATCACTATATAGGAGCATAATGATCATTTGTCTAGAAACAGTTGTAGCACAACTGTTTTCAAACTGCAAAAAACAAACAAACAGTCAGCTTATTTGCAACAGTTTCCTCTGACAGCTGATGCGTCATGCGCAGCAGCTGCCCAAAAGAGACCCTAAGGGGTCATTTGAGATCACTTTTGATTTTTAATGTTTTGTTTTTTTTTGTCTATGTTTTTGCTTAAAATAAAAAAAAAATATTGTTATGTTTTAGCTCATTTTTTTAAATAAAAAATCGATAAAATAATATTTAGATTTTTTAAGTATTTTTTAAAAATAAGTTAATTAGTATTTTGAAAATAAAAATAAATCCAAAAAAAAATAAACAAATTTATTTTTAAAATAAATACAAAAAATATAGAAAAATTAAATATAAAAGCAATTCCAAACAAATCCTGAATGTTTAGCATCGATTGGGCTGCTCACAAAATTGGCATGTTCTTAACTTATTTGAATGACGGCAGCTCAAAATGTCCATTGCTATGAATTTCTATTGCTATTTCAATAACGAAATATTTGACTTTGAGAGATCGAACAAAATTTTAATGCTGCCTTGAGATCAAAATCAGAAGCTACAAATTGTTTATGCTTCAGCAATATATTTTCCTGTATGAAGATATACGCCTGTAATTTCTCACATCAGCATACACATATCGAAGGAATCACAACAGGCTTATCATGGTGCCGCACTCAACGCGTAATTTAACAAAGCAATAAAATTTATGAAGATGATGAAAACTTTCTTCTATCACCATTCTATAGCATTCAAACAAGAGTTCACATATTGTAAATCCCCTGAAATCCCTAAACAAATTAATTGCTTCCATCGAACTGCAATTTGTTAGAGAGAGAGAGAGAGAAAGAGAGAGCTTGGTTCTGCTAACCTCAGCATCACGAAATCAGAATAGAATTGTGCGCAATGTTTTCTTCATCTTTGAAGAATCATCATTTGATGAAATTTCTTCTCTTTTCCTTCTCCTTCACCATCTTTCTATCTTTCTTGCAGAACCTGTTCTTCTCTTGCTCTCGTTTTCCTTGGCCTTCTTCTACTTTATCATCAAAAAGCTCACAGTCCTCGCTTCTTCTGTTATATAAATCCTCAAAAAATGCAGGCCCAGAAGAAGCATCGGAAGCCAACGAATCATCATCCTCCATAATCTCACCCCCACCATCATCTTCTTTGATGTACCTCGGAGCAGATTCACATTCATTCCCATGGGATTCGAAGTACTTAGTCCAACCGGTATCATTGTTGCTCCACTCCTCTTCTTCTTCTGCTTCTTCCTCTTCTATCACAGACTTGGAAGTGTCCATCTGATTCCTTCGAAACAGAGTAGAAAAACTAATCTGGCAGCTATTATTGTCTTGAATTCATGCCTGCAGAGGAACAGACGT
>JXCR01097176.1:96149-132777 GCA_002079205.1 Phalaenopsis hybrid cultivar | reverse complement strand
TTCAGGATGAATTATTAAGTAACGTAATAAAGTTTAAATGAACCCAAGGTTTTTTTACCAGAGATTAAGATTTGCATGGACCTGCTCCCTACTCTTAATCTGGTGAATACCTTAGGGATCTATTAAACTTAATCTGTTTTACTTAATAATATTATCATTAAAATTTAATGACCCTCAATACACAACATAGAGTTAGGAAGGTTTCCAAAACTTTATTTTTCCAGTTCTATATACATAAATGCTCTGACATGCATTTTGATTTGCAGGTGGTGCCACCATATACATAAATGTTCTGACATGCATTTTGAGTTGCAGGTGGTGAAACGAGAAGACTCACCAAAACATTTTACAGTCTTTCTTGTACTTTCTTACCGCGCTTTTATTTATGCTTGTATTTATATACGTGTTTTACAGTCTTTCTTGTACTTTCTTACCGCGCTTTTATTTATGCTTGTATTTATATACCTGAGAAAAATATAAAATTGCATAAATCATCTCCACAACATTTCAAAATATAAAACAACTCAAAATTTAATATATAAAATTGCATAAATCATCCCCACAACATTTCAAAATATAAAACAACTCAAAATTTAATCCCAAACATCATATAAAATACAACTTCAACTAAATTAATATGCCTCTAATGGAAAATCGGGAACCCCTCGGAGGAGGTAACCTACGGTTGCTAACGAAGCTTCCCACAGTCTAAATGAAATTATGGAACTCATTAAGTTGAGTTTAGTAAATTTATTTAGACTAAGTGATTTCAATAGAAAATAGTGATGCCGGGATGACAGAACCGTGGGATCTTGACCGGTGTCGCTTTAATCAACTTTAATATGCCCATAATAAAATTTAAAGAACTTTAACCATAGGGTCACTTGATTTGAANAATATAAGTTCAGGAATGTATTTAGGTTTTCTATTTAGGTAGATCCAGTGAAGCCAATTTTTTATTAGACATCTCCTCAAGCTTCTCATCACTTTTATACTTTTTTTCTTTCTTTTCTNTATGTATATATATATATATATATATATCTGTGTGTGTGTGTGTGTAAATTAAAATGTCCCTTCAAAGAGAGTGACAGGATTCCGATTCCGGCAACCGAAAGCTTCCACAAAATCCCCCTAAAAATAGTGTCGACGGCTTCTGGTGACAATGCTGGGGACTAGTTAATCTCTTTATTTAAATCAGAGAATGTTGTCTTCATGCATCGCTAATGTGCACATGTCCCTTATGGAACAAATTACCATTTTTTTATTGGCATACTTCACCCATTTATTTCTTGAGTAAGTACGGTCAACTCTTTTGAACTTCAGGACCATCTATTCAACCGCCTTTGACCAGAGAGGTTTAGGAGTTCATTAGGACTTTTAATCTTTGTGAGGTGTCGGGCCCCCAATAGGTATGTTGGCGGACTAGTTCCACTTGGGCATTGTGAGTTGTGAAGTCGGCCTCACAGTGAGTCCTAAACTTCACTTTCCATTTCGAGTTTAATTTTTAGTTTTTAAAATTAAATCGAATTCTGTCATGTTGTGCCTGCTCTGTAAACCTTCTTTATATAATTAATTAAATACTCCTGTTTTCAAAGTTATTTTTATTAAATTCTAAAATATTTTTCACAAACTAAAGTAAAAAATAAAAGTCTTGCCCAATCTATAGATAGACTTTTGTTAATTTTTAGTGCTCGCACTAGAATTACAAGGTGTTGACCAAATAACTAACTTTGAGCTTTCTTTTTAAAGTTGTTGCAATGGCATTCTCTGTGCTCACTTTCTTGTGCAACCTGTCGATGAGCCGCGATGCCCACCGCCACCATTAAGTTTGTAGTTGGATTCGTTGAACTGGAAGTCATGCTCAGAAAGGCTCCCTTTATCATAATGAAAGTTACCGCTTCGGAAGTTCAGGAGCCTTCTGCTAGAATTTTCCTCAGGATTTCCCTTCTTACAAGAAGGTAAAGACTACTGCCCTAGCACCTGCTAAGCCTGTTGTTCCCGCTTCTGCTAAGGGAAAAGAGGTCATGATCATTGAAGATACAACCGAAGGATTCACTGTCCTGCCATTAGTGTTTGAAATTGTATCGAGTTTGAAGTCTGTGCCATTAACTCAGTCACAAAGGAGAAACCGCAACAGAAAGATTAATAGAGCTACTAAATCCCAGATTTATAAAGAAATGTTGGTTGATGAAATTCCTCACTAGGAGGAACTAGGATTGTTGGAAACCTATCCGCTTCTGCGAGGGAGTAGATTCCATCCTTTAATGGAAACTAATGGGTACGAAAGTATCTAGAAGATTACAGCCACTTTACCGTTACCTCATGCACGTGGTGGGGAGAGGGAGAGGCCCACTCCCATCACCCGAGTCAGTACAATATTCCAAAGACTAGCTACCAAAAAGGGTTGTTCGGTCGGTGAATTAATTAAATTAGTGGGATGTGCATTATTCCCTCACATTAAGAGAGAAATTCTAAGAGATGTCATATCTACCAGCTGATCTCAAAGATCAACTGAAGCTTTGTCTGCTCGCATTCCCGTCAGGTTCCTCCTGGGAAGCATAATTGATACTACAGTCATCACCACCAATTCTACTATTTTTACTCCAAGACCTGCAGGTTGTCGACCATTTAAGTCACGTTTGGGTTGAGAATTCTACCAATTACCAGTCATAGGGACGCCTCTAAAGTTCTGAAGTAAAATATGAAGAGATTACCCGGTACTGTATCTGGTTCCCACCATGGGGAGCATAACTCTCTTCGGCATGTCGATGCTGATGCTGAGACACCCCATCTCAAGACATCACTATCAAGAAAAAAGATATGGCTACCTAAGGTTTCCGTACCAATACGGTTCAGTGAGCCCGTAGGTTAGGATCATGGAATGAAGCATGGGTTTGAAGTATCTGACATCGTCGCAGTTATTCCTACCAAGTTGGATGAATAAGTGGAGGATGTTCAGCAAAGTCTCCCATATCTCAAGATGATACAAGAATCAATAATCGAAGAAAAGGTTGAGAAGTTCAGAGTCAAGATTTCTGAGTTAGCTCGAGAACATGAATTTTCTGTTGATGATGATAATGAAGACTTTAACTTTAACGACTATCTCGATGAAGACTTTATGGATATTCATGTCATCGAGATCAGAGCCGCTGCATCTGCACGTGATGCCCAACCTCTCATTGAAGGGAACATTGTAGATGATCTGCGTAGGGTTGTTCTACTAAGGGATGTGCAAATTAGCCAAATGGAGAAAAGGATTGAAGAGATGGCTACTTCTATGGAGGCCATGGCTACAGTTCATGAACAGTCTCAAGCACAACAGTTAGCTTCTCCAAAAGTCAATCAGCAAATTGTACATATCACATACGAAAGGAGAGAAGTCACCTCGGCTAATAAAGATGATCAACAAAAGAAGGAATCTCCATCGAGTGTCATACCAAAAAAATAATTTAAACAAATGGTCGAACAAGTTCCATGCAGTACCATACCCGGAAGAGTTCCATGTTGTACCATACCCTAAAGGTTTTGTGTCACCAAACTTTAATATATTTGATGGGATTAAAAATCCTAGACAACACATAGCACATTTCCGATCTAGTTGTGGTAATACCGGAGATAACGAAGCCTTGATTTTTTGTCAGTTTGTCAGCAACCTGTCTAGGATAACATTTGTTAGTATGTCGAGTTGCCCAATAGATCAATGAAGATATTTGTCGTATTAGAACAACTGTTTGTAAAGAGATTTGCCAAAGCGCAACATCACATTTCTATTTTAAATATTGTGATAGAGAGTCAAAAGTCTAACGAGACTCTAGCAGATTATATCTTGAGGTGGAGAAACCTTAACGTGAAATGTGAACCGCAGCTACAGGAATATCATGTGATTGAAATTCTACTTAAAAGTATTCATGGGCTAGTTATCTTCATGCTTAAGGGAGTCACCATCAAGTCCTTCAATAAACTACTTAGCAAAGCTAGCAATTTGCAAGAAGAAGTGAAACACATGGATTTTCAGGAGAAATTGAAAAAAACCAGAACAACTCAAATATTCGAGAAGATGTTTGGGATAGTGGCAATGGTTGATAAGGGAAAGAAACCAATGAAGATACATGCAGAACGTTCTCGTCAAGGTTCCCAAACATCATCACAACATGCTCAGCAAGGAACACAACAATATGGCCAATCTAGCCAGCAATCACATCAAGGAGGATCATATCAAACAAAGAATAAGAAGGGTCTAACTCTTTCAAAATGAAATAGCATGGTATATTACTTTAAATATGAAGTTGTACCCAAAATGTTCAGAAGTCTAATGAAGAAGCCAGAGTTCAGATTGCCAAATCCAAGGAAACCTGAGGAAGTTGACAAGAAAGATCAGCCCAATTATTGCCCATACCATAGGATGCTTGGACATACTATAGAGGAATGTTTCATCTTCAAGGATTGGCTCGAGAGAAATCTTAAAGAAGGGAATATAAAGATCCCAAAAGAATACTTAAAAGAACCTAAAAAGGGTTCTGTAAATATGATTTCGGCTGAGCCAATCACTCTGATCGATCCTTATTCAGAGAAAGATAGATGGAGTACAATTTGGAGCAAATCATCCAAGAAGATACTAGATTAGATTCAGACCGCTTCAACTCAGGTAGCCGTGCCAATTCTACAGCCTGCTCAGCCCAAGATGGAGACTGCACCATAGAAACCACCGCAACCAAAAGCGAAAGAGAAGAACGACGTCATGAAGACTGATAGCACAGGGGGTAGGATAGGTGTTGCCTTTGTTATATTGGTTCTCTCGGATTTAGGGAAGAAAATCCTTAAACCCCTAACCATGTATGATTATCTTTTTGCCCCACCTAGGTGACAGCGACATTATATATGTCTAAAAATACAAGAATTTAATACTGTTGCTAGAAGATTTAATTCCTCGGCAACGACCAAAAACTTAATAACAGTTATAGATTCGATAAAGATGTATGTATAAAATATTCAATAATTGTGAAGTCACACTTATCAACAAACTTAATAACAGTTATAGATTCGATAAAGATGGATGTATAAAATATTCAATAATTGTAAAATCACACTTATCAACGCAAGTATACGTATCGTAAAAATATAACTATTTAATACTGCTGCTAAAAGATTTAATTCCTCAGCAACGACACCAAAACTTAATAATGGTTATAGATTCGATAAAGATGTATATATAAAATATTCAATAATGGTGTCACACTTATCAATGCAAGTATACGTATCGCTCAAGTAATACAGGGCTCTAATGGAGTCCTAGATATCCATCCCACAGGGAGTAATATTAGAGGCTATGAACTAAGATTTTAGAAAATCAATACTTAATCACAACAATATAGTTCAAATTGCTTATTTGTCACTAATAGGCAATTGAAATATATATGTAATTTTAATAACTCTTAAATAACTAATTCTACTAATAAAGTTTCTAATATGAAGTTCAATATATAAGAAAGCATCATTCTCCTTGTCAAGAAATTAAAGTGAATGGATAAAGTGAATCAGTTCAAATTGGATTGTACCAAATAGGAGCATACCTATTCCTTACCCTTCGGTCCAGGCATAAAGAACATTGACTAATTCTATGCTTAGTTACTGAATCTGTGGCTAGGCTGGGAGGATACCGGCTCTCACTTCGAAGCTCCCACGTTCCCCTCGCCTAACGGCTAACATCTACGCTTCAGCACCCAAACAATAGGACCGAATTGAGGCTTTTAGTCTGTCACTCTAAAATCTTCAATTCTACGCCCGATAATTTTATTTCCCTATTTATTTGTACCCAACTTCCAAGGGCTTTAACCTCCTTGAATCTTGGATGTAATTTTCACTTTAGTTGTAAAACTCAACATATTTTAAGAAATCAATTGGGCAGATTGAAAGTAAATTAAGATCAGTGAAAAGATCATCACAATTTCTTAAACATTTTCATAGCTTCACCAATTCAAATCACCATTTTGAAAAGATCATCACAATTTCTTAAACATTTTCATGGCTTCACCAATTCAAATCACCATTTCAAAAAGATCATCATAACTTCTTTAACATTTTCATGGCTCAACCAATTCAAATCACCATTTCACAAAATGTCAAGACATGGAGAAAGACAGAGAAAACTACTCAGAACTCATGTGGAAGGTACGACAAAACTCAAAATTTATATATAAAAGCAATGTCATACAAACTACAACAAGTAAATAACACTTATCTCTAATTCCTGCCCAAACAAACTCCTTGAAGTTCCTCTAAATCTCTTCCTTTCTTTACAACACACAGAATTCTTCTTCGAAGCGGCAAGGAGGAAGAAATCACTGACTTTCCCTCCACTCTTACAATCTCTCAAAGAATTCCTCACAATCTAACCCTAAATTAAACTCTCTACACACTATTGGGGCTCTTGAACTTCTCTGAACCTCTCGAACCTCTCTTCATTTTTTATCAAAATCCTCTCTTAAAGTTGTAGAAGAGTTTTTCCAAGAGTTGCCTAAGCATCCCTTCAAAAATCATCTACATTCAATGCACCTGTTAAGATAACCACCAATCTCGCCGTCGGTGGGCCTTCTAAAAAATTTGATCTGTACTCTCGGTAAAATCTCGTCGTCGACGCCCTAGTTCAAATCTTCATATTTTGGTCTTTTTCGCTCCAAACTCGCTCCTTTTTGCATCTTTTTGTTCCAATGACCATAATTCATCATACATGCAACAAAACATCAAAAAAACACTTCTTTAAAGTGCAATGTTATCAAGATCAGTGTAAAATAGGTATGAAAATCTCAACATATTTTCTTTAGGTCAAAATCCCCCAAACTTAACTATTACTTGTCCTCAAGTAATTTTAGTACTACATAAAAGTTATGATCTATTGTAGTAGAGTTTTAATTTAGAAATACTATAAGTTTGATTTAAATAAATACCATAGTGAGATTTTCAAAAAAAAAATTCAAGTAATTAAAGTAACTCTGTAGGTACAAGATTATCTAGTCATCAAGTTTAAGAGTTCTAGTTTTCTATTCATTTCAAGAATGACTATTTGTTGTAATATCAAGTCACTTATAATAGTCAAATGATAGGAACTTCATGAGAACACTACCAGTAAGAGATGCTAATCCATAAATATAAGTTCAGGAATGTATTTAGGTTTTCTATTTAGGTAGATCCAGTGAAGCCAATTTTTTATTAGACATATCCTCAAGCTTCTCATCACTCTTATACTTTTTTTCTTTCTTTTCTTTTCTCATTTTCATTTGGATTGCTTTCAATCCTATATATTTTTCTTTTATTTTCAAGTATTTTTGTCAATCCTTTCTTTTTCCTTTTTTAAGTGAGGATTACTATATCTGGATAGTCTTTAATGATTTTGAACATCACCTTTCTTTCCCTAAATTTGAAACTCAAAAGATTCCTTTACCTTGTAAATATTTCATAGATTTTACATCATCGAGCCCCAATCTTTTCTTCTCAAATGAATTTCCAAGATTCTTAATACTTCAAAATATAATTTCCTTTACTTTAAATAGTTAACTATAGTCTTATTCTCTTATACTAAATATCTTAATCTATAAAATCAATTTTCATTACAAAAATATTCCTTTAAATCTACCATAACATTTAAATATCTACAAAATATAGTTATCAAAATTAAATTCACTACATAAAATCATATTAATAATTTTTTAAAATATTTAAATTGAGAAAATCTAATAGTTAATTTTTTCTTCCCTCCTCCAAACTTAAATTTTTTAATATGGAAGGATACAGCAGGAAGGAAAATTTCTAAATATAAATCATACCTCAGTATTTTAGGCATTTTCATCATTCTGAAATTTTTTCAGTCCTTCTCAAAATTTCTACTTCACATGGTTTGTAACATTAGGAGCTTTCTATACATATAAATCATTAGAGAATTTGATGGGTAATGAAATTTTGAAATAAGTACAAAACTAAACATTATACAAACACAATATTTCACCTTCCACAATACTAAACAAAAAATAATTACAATTAAAATGCAAAATAAAAATCACATCACATTAAAATTTAACAAATTTAAACTACCACANCTTTTTCTTCCCTCCTCCAAACTTAAATTTTTCAATATGGAATGATACAGGTGGAAAGAAAATTTCTAAATAATCATACCTCAGTATTTTAGGCATTTTCATCATTCTGAAATTTTTATATGAAATGATACAGGTGGAAAGAAAAATTTAAATATAAATCATACCTTAGTATTTTAGGCATTTTCATCATTCTAAAATTTTTGCAGTCCTTCTATCTACTTCACCTGGTTTGTAACATTAGGAGCTTTCTATACATATAAATCATTAGAGAATTTGATGGGTAATGAAATTTTGAAATAAGTACAAAACTGAATACATTATACAAACACAATATTTTGCTAACACATCCACAATACTAAACAAAACAATTACAATTAAAATGAAAAATAAAAATCAAATACTAAACAAAAAATAATTACAATTAAAATGCAAAATAAAAATCACATCACATTACAATTTAACAAATTTTAACTACAACACCAAACAATTATAACAATAATTAAAAATTTTCCAATTGCAACATAAAAATAAAAATGAAAGTACAAACACACAAACATCTATCTCTATTACAAAAATTACAAAAATAAAAGTAAAAGTACATCAACTACTATCATATGTCAAAATCCTAAACTATATCTTCGTCTCATTGGTCAGCAGGTGGATTGGGCTGATACTGAGTATAACGAGGGCATTCAGGAAAAGTAACGTCAGGCTCACCTTTGTAGTGCCTGGCTTGAGCTTCGTAGTAAGCTATCTCAAAGTCTGAATGCCTCTATAGGTACTCACTATCATAATCATATCTACATTTTAAACCCCAAATTCTTTCATTTATTAGCTCTATACTCTTTCGCTGTAGGTCAACTCATTCATTAAATCATTCAGGGTAAGGGAACTAGAAGAAGGAAGGTCATAACTAGTACAGGGGATATCTCTACTAGTAGAAGGTTCTTGACTCCTACTCCCAGTTCTCTATTTTTCATGGGATTTATATGTCTTCAAATTAGCTTTACTAATGGGTTTCATAGGGTAAACCCATTCTTCATCACCTCTAGCTTCCACTCCAGAAAGTTAGCAAAGTGCATAAATAAGGTCAGGATGTCCCAGACCTCCACTTGTTTCACTCCTTGTCGTGGTAAATATATTCTTAAAAATAATTCTCCCCACAATTATATTTCTATTATTGTGAATACAGAAATTTAGAATAGCTCTATCTCTTGTTATCTCACTATGATGATAGGTAGGTAACAGAGTAGAGGAAATAAAATAGTGTCATGCTTTAGATGTGGCATTCAACATGGAAGCCGAAAGTTGATGACATCATTCAATGGGCCTTCCATTGTATTGAAGGTTTCATAATGGCAGTTATAGGAGTCTGGGAATTCTTAAAAGGAGTTAATGCGGGTGGCACTAAATTTAACAGAAAATCCCCGCACTTGAACGGTTTCGTCCTCAGTATAGTATACGTTGGCATTAAATTCTTTCATAATATTCACAACAGCCTTATTAGTGGTATAACAGAAGTTTTCCCACCTCCATTCGGTAATAACTCGTTCAATTTCTCCTCCTGGATTCTCAAAAACTCGATCTTGTATACATTTCTTCCCTTCAAATACTGAAGTAAATCTCGACTGAGTCTTCGCATTGACAAAGCGAGACTTGTCAAACTCAAGTCGCCTCTTTTGTCGTAGATCCACGTCATACTAATCAAAATTATAGAAAAAATTCCAAAATACACTTCAAATACTCAAATAATGGCTTCTAAGAGTGAGTCTAAGAGTTCAAAACTAAATTCCATGAATTTCTTCCCAATATTTTCTTCACATTCTCTAATTTCTCGGATTTTCTCAATGTGGAAGAAATTCTTAGTGAAAATCAAATATTTTTAGTTTGGAATGAAGCTCTTACCAAGAGATGATCAAATACAGTGTCTAAATGCTTTGAAATCGCCCCCAAATCAAAGATCTTCAAGCCCTAGATCAAAATTTTCATTTTTTAAGAGGAAGGGGATGATGAATAGTGGAAATTGACTGGTCAAAATCATGGTCAAAAGTGTTTTTTTGGGATCTCGCCGTCGGTGGGGTCTTTGGCGCCGTCAGCGAGCTCTATTGAATTAATATCCTAAGTCCCGAAAAAAATTTGTCATCGGTGGCGTCGAGGGCGCCGTTGGCAAGCTCTATTGAATTGGTTCAATTTTCATATTGTTGCAATTTCAATCAATTTCAAGCCTCAATGACATTTGTTCAATCATTCTAGACATAAATTTTAAGTGATTAAATGATGTACTAGCACAAATAAACATTCATAACACAAAACATCACAATTATATATAATTTCCAAGGGTTACAATACACGCTACACGACACACATAAATTTGGTATTTTCTTAACCTAAATACATCAATTCAGCTTCACAATCCAAGCCACAACACTCAAAACACTGAAAACAAACATCCTATGCTCAATCTCAACTATATTAAGATCTAAAAGCAAAATTATAAAGTAAAGTAAACCAAAGTTCAAATCAAATTACACACATAGACATACAGGTAGCAAGGTAAATCTACTACTCCTCTGATTCAAAGCTTGTTTCTCCTCTGAGATCACCCATTGATTGAACATGAACGAAGAGATTATAGAAGGGTCGGTATGGAAGTTCTTCAGTAGAGTCCTCTTCTATCAATCTCATTTTTCTCATCAATCGTATCAAACTATCTTTGATATGTCCAGAGTGATCAAAATGCTCTTTCATCCTCCAGTTTAGATGATAAAAAAAATAGAGATATTGTTAATTGCGTTCATAACATTTTGTACATCTTTCTCCAATTTCTTGATTCTGCGCAGGATCACTAGTGTCTTGTCCAGAACAAAAGGTTGAATAGGTAGTGAATTCTGAGACTATTGATCCACCTTAATAGTCATATCATTTTCATCTTCATTGGTTGGGAATCTCTCAGTTGGGTCCAAAGGCTTCCAAGGATAGAAGTACCTTTTCCCAATTCTCATAAGATACTTGGAACTGACTGCAAAGTAAGAAAATTGTTGAAAGATGTCCAAGCTCATAAGTTGATCCATGAACGATCAGGCCCAAAATAGACTTCACAATTATCAATCCAATATCGATTGGTAGTCCCATTTGGATGCAATAATTCAGAATAACACTTTCCTTAGTAACTTTACTGATCCTCATCGTCGGTAATAGTTTTGTAAAAATAAAGAAGTGTCAGTGTTTAGAAACGGGGTTTAGAAGTGTCGCAGAAAAACTAACATACCTATTTTGTCTCATTTCCCAATCTTCAGTTTCATCCGTTAAATATGGGTAGATCTCATTCATCAAGTTTCTTATCGGTATGAAGTTAGAATAATGGCAGACAGGAACATTCTCAATCATATATAACTCATTAATCCATGCAGGAGTAAAAGTTGTCCATCTACCTCGCACATAGACGACTCCTTGGTTGATTCCATGCATATTAGCATAAAACTCCTTCACCACGGGAACAACTACGGCGGTTGTAGTGTAGCACAACACTTCCCATCTTTGTCGCACAATCATCTCTTCAATTTCCGTCAAAGGATTATTCAATCCTCAATTCACAAATCCTCTTTCCTTGATTAATCACTTCTTTATCAGTACTATGTTGAAGATTTGCTGCGCCTCAGCACTAATGAATTTTCTCCAGTTGAACACTCGCAATCTATAATTTTCAATGGAATTGGACGCCATAGGGATGAATTTAGTGGAGTTTCAATTCGTTTTTGAGGAAATACAAACTTAGCAACCAAGTTTGAAAGTTTATAGGGAGTAACTCCTGCCTAAAACTGCCAAAAACCATCATTTCAAACTCCAGAAACTGTCATCTCGCATGTCTCTCCATCGACAGCGTCGAGGGCGCCGTCGGCGGCGTCGAGGGAGCCGTCGGCGGAGTCGAGGGCGTCGTCGATGGCACCGTCAGTGCCCAAGGCAAAAATTTTACAGTTTTGCTTTGGTTCGAATGCGTTCCAACTTTTTTATGGATCCAATTTTTATGATGATTCAAGGGTAAATATGAGAAGTAGAGTTCAACACTACCACAAACTAATGATAATTTCAAATAAAAATACTATATTCACAATAAAAATAAAGATAATTATGGGTTGCCTCCCATAAAGCGCTTGGTTCAACGTCGTCAGCTCGACCTATTCAGGTATTATTCAGGTTGACTGATCATTAAATCCTCTTTAAAATTTGGTCGTTTACCCTCAAAATATAGCTTTAATCTGTGTCCATTTACTTCAAATCTATTCCCAGTCTTTTGATCTTCAATTTCAACAGCTCTGTAAATATAAACTTGAGTCATAGTAAAGGGTCCTAACCAACGAGGCTTCAATTTCTCAGGGAATAACTTCAGCCTTGTATTGTAAAACAAAACTTCTTGTCCTGGTTCAAAGTTCATCTGGTTAATCTTCTGATCATGCCATAACTTTAGTTTCTCCTTAAATCTTGTCCTGGTTTAAATTTCTTCTGGTTAATCTTCCGATCATGCCATAACTTTAATTTTTCCTTATAAATTCTACATTATCATAAGATTCATTTCTTAATTCTTCCAATTCATTTAATTGTAACAATCTCTTCTTAAGTTGTTATAATAAGACTCATTTCTTAATTCTTCCAATTCATTTAATTCAAAGTTCTTCTGGTTAATCTTCCGATCATGCCATAACTTTAATTTTTTCCTTATAAATTCTGTCGTTATCATAAGACTCATTTCTTAATTCTTCCAATTCATTTATTTGTAACAATCTCTTCTTACCAAATAAGATTCATTTCTTAATTCTTCCAATTCATTTAATTGTAACAATCTCTTCTTACCAGCATATTAATCTTTCGATCATGCCATAACTTTAGCTTTTCCTTATAAATTCTATCATTATCATAAGATTGTCTTAATTCTTCCAATTCATTCAATTGTAACAATCTCTTCTCACCAGCATCTTTCAAATTATTATTGAATTTTTTAATCACCCAATATGCTTTATGCTCCAATTCTACTGATAAGTGACAAGTCTTTCCAAAAATTAGCCTGTAAGGAGTCATTCAATAGAAGTTTTATAAGCAGCCTTGTAAGCCCATAATGCAGTATCTAGTCTAGTGGACCAATCTACTCTACTATGATTTACAGTTTTCTCAAGTATTTATTTAATCTCTCTATTAGAAACTTCAGCTAACCCACTGGTTTGAGGGATTAGGAAGTAGATTCTATGAATAATATTAAACTTTTCTGCCAATCTCTGAATGTATTTATTTCTAAAATGGTATCCTCTGTCAGTGATAATTATTTTCAGCTTCCGTATCTAGTGAAAATATTTTTCATTAAAAAACTTAAAACACTTTTAGCGTCACAACGAGGTAAAGCTTGTGCTTCAATCCACTTTGAAACATACTCTACTGCAATTAATACGTATAAGTTCCCAAATGAAGGAATAAATGGTCCCATGAAATCTAATCGCCAAACATCAAAGTTCTCAACTTCTAACATGAAATTCAGAGGCATTTCATTTCTTCTACATATGTTGTCTACTTGTTCGCATCAATCACAAGTTTTTATGTATCTCTAAAAATCTCTAAAGAAAGTAGGCCAATAGAATCCAGCTTGTAAAATTTTATAAGCAGTTTTATCAATCCCAAAATGTACTCAAAATTCATAATCATGACATTTTTGAATGATTAGTTCAGTTTCTTCATAAGGTGCATATTCTCATAATAAGATCCTTACATTGTTTATAAAAATTAGGTTCATCCCAAATATATGCTTTCGTATCATGAATGAATTTTCTTTGCTGTTACAATGTCAGGATTTGTGGTAAAATATCACTTACAATATAATTAACAATGNCCCATGAAATCTAATCCCCAAACACCAAAGATCTCAACTTCTAACATGAAATTCAGAGGCATTTCATTTCTTTAAGATACTCATTGACATCAATCACAAGTTTTTATGTATTTATAAACATCTCTAAAGATTGTAGGCCAATAAAATCCATCTTGTAAAATTTTATAAGCAGTTTTATCAATCCCAAAATGTCCTCCAAATTCAGAATCATGACATTTCTAAACGATTAGCTTAGTTTCTTCATAAGGTACACATCTCCTCCTAATAAGATCCTTACATTGTTTATATAAATAAGGCTCATCCCAAAAATATGCTTTTGCGTCATGAATCAATTTCCTTTGTTGTTGCAGTTTTATATAAATATGGCTCATCCCAAAAATATGCTTTCGCATCATGAATGAATTTCCTTTGTTGTTGCAATGTTGTTTATATAAATAAGGCTCATCCCCAAAATATGCTTTCGCATCATGAATGAATTTTCTTTGTTGTTGCAATGCAGCATAGGTGACAAAATATCACTTACAATATAATTAACAATATCAGCATACCATGGTATTTTTCATTCATTAATATTATAAAGTTGTTTATCAGTAAGGCTCATCCAAAAAATATGCTTTTGCATCATGAATGAATTTTCTTTGTTTTTGCAATGTCAAATAGGTGGCAAAATATCACTTACAATATAGTTAACAATATCAGCATACCATGGTATTTTCCAATCATTAATATTATAAAGTTGTTCATTAGGGAAATTGTCTGTAATTTCATTGTTGGTGTTAGGCAATTCATGATTTTCTAATCTTGACAAATGATCAGCAATTTGATTATCAGTTCCCTTTCTATCAATAACCACAAGATCAAATTCTTGCATCAAAAGTATCCATCTAATCAACCTTGGTTTGGCCTCCTTCTTTTGCATTAGATATTTAATAACAGAGTGATCAGTGTGCACAACACATTTAGCTCTAATTAAATAAGATCTAAATTTGTCCAAAGCATACACGATGGCTAGTAACTCTTTTTCAGCGATAGTATAATTAATTTGTGTGTCATTAATAGTTTTACTAGCGTAGTATATAACTTTAAAAATCTTTTCATACATTTTTCCAATGGCAGCATCACACATCAGTTCAAATGATTTCTCCCAGTTAGGTGAAACTAAAAAGGGTAAAGGAAAGTGATCTTTCCTAGTGGCAGTGTTTAATTTTCTATAATCAATGCAAATACGCCATCCAATAACTTGTCTGTTAGGTATTAACTCATTATTTGCTTTTAGTTCAATAGTCACTCCTCCTTTCTTAGGAACACAATGAATTGGACTTACCCATGCACTATCTGAAATAGGATATATAATTCCAGTGCCTCACAATTTCAAAATTTCCTTCTTAACTACTTCTTTCATCATTGGGTTTAATCTTCTTTATGGATCAACCCATGGTTTATATTGCTCATCTAATATAAATCTGTGCATACAGATCGAAGGACTGATATCCTTAATATCAGCTAAGGTCCAACCAAAAGCTTTCTTATATCTTTTCAATGTATCTAACAGCATTTGTTAATATCAGCTAAGGTCCAACCAAAAGCTTTCTTATATCTTTTCAATGTATCTAACAGTTCGCTCTTACAAATTATTTAATTCTGAAGATATAATAACAGGTAATGTAGATGAGTCTCCTAGAAACACATACTTCAAATGGCTAGGCAATATTTTCAACTCAAGTTCATGTGGGTTTATAATTGACAAAAATAGATTCTTGTCAGCATTTTTTGTAATATCCAGCATCTCAAATCTTTCCTAAACATAATTTAATTCTTCATTTAATATTTCTTCCAAAATAACTTCATCACTATCTTCAAATTTTTCTTTCTCTTCAAAATATTCTTTAAAATGTTCANGTTATAGATTTGATAAAGATGGATGTATAAAATATTCAATAATGTAAAGTCACACTTATCAACACAAGTATATGTATCGCTCAAGTAAAATAGGGGTCTAATGGAGACCTAGATATCGATCCCACAGGGAGTAATATTAGAACTACGAACTAAGATTTTAGAAAAAGCAATACTCAATTGCAACAATGGAATTCAATTTGCTTATCTGTCACTAATAAGCAATTGAAATAAATATGTAATTTTTAATAACTCTTAGATAACTAATTATATTAATGAGGTTTTTAATGTGATATTCAATATATAAGAGAGCTNGTTTAAAATATCTTTCATAAACTTCACATAATTGGGCATTCGCTCTAAAGCTTCTACGAAGGGAATATTTACTGTTAATTTTTTAAGAATTTCTAAAAACTTGAAAAATTGTTTATCCTTTTTTGCTTCTTCAATCTTTGAGGAAGCCGCGGTGGAGGTTTCTCCACAGTAATTTTCATTGATATAAGTGGATATTCTAAATCTGGATATTCATGATCTTTTTCTTTTTTTGTATCCACTTTCTCTTTTTCAGTTTCCGTTTCTTTCTACCTCTAAATCTGGGTATTCATGATCCTTTTCTTTTTCGGTATCCACTTTCTCTTTTTCAATTTCTATTCCTTTTGCTATTCATGATCCTTTTCTTTTTCTGTATCCACTTTCTCTTTTTCAGTTTTCGTTTCTTTTTGCCTAAATCTGGGTACTCATGATCCTTTTCTTTTTTGGTATCCACTTTCTCTTTTTCAGTTTCCATTTCTTTTTGCACTCTTGAATTCTTTTCCACTTCGTAATTGTATCGCTTTTATTTGTTCTTTTCCTTGATCTTTAGGATTAGGTTCCATAGTACTAGGAAAAGTTTTGAATGCTCGGTTACTAAGCGCAGTAGCGATATCCCCCAATTGATTTTCAATTTTCCTGATAGCAGTTCCTTGATTTTGTAACTGATTTCCTTGAATTTGTAATTGATTTCCTTGATTCTGCAATTGTTGACCCATGTTTAATATCATCTCTTTCATAGACAACTTATTTTCCTTAATTTGAGTGTTACTGTTAAGTTTTGGAGGATATGAAGGTCTATACTTAACATTTCCTTAGTTGGATGAATTTCCTAATGGGTTCACTGGGTTGTACGCTCATTGTTGATTTGTAGAAGAATTGTTATTCCAATTAAATTTTGGATGATTCTTCCAATCTGGGTTATAATAGTTTGAATAAGGGTTGTTGGGTCTATTAGTAATAGCATTTAAAGTCTCATACGAAGGTTGAACATCCACAAATTGCCCAAATGAATTCTCTTCCATCATAGTAGGTGTTCGAGAATAATTCATTCCATAATGATCTAATTTCTTTGATATTGCAGCAATCTGCGAAGCTAACATAGATATTGCATCAGAATCGTGGATACTAGCTACTCTTTTAGGTTTTACTCTTTCAGATGGCCATTGAAAATTGTTGGTAGCTATCTCTTCTATTAACGAATAAGCCTCATCAAAAGGTTTTGACATTAAAGAACCACCAGTCGCAGCATCTATAATCAATTAAAGTGATCCCACCAATCCATTATAAAAGGTTTGAATTATCAACCAATCTATTAACGAATAATGAGGGCACTTTCTAAGAAAATCTTTAAATCTCTCCCAAGCTTTATATATTTACTCTTCATTAATCTGACAAAACGATGTTATGTCATTTCTAAGTTTAGCAGTTTTGGATGGAGGGAAATATTTGGATAGAAATTTCTGTGAAAGTTCTCCCCAAGTTCTAATAGATCCAGGTGCTAACGAATTTAACCACATCTTAGCCTTATCCCTAAGTGAAAAAGAAAAAAGTCTAAATCTAACAGCATCATTCAAAACTCTGTCATATTAAAAGGTAGCACAAAGTTCTAAAAAACTAGCGAGGTGTAAATTAGGCTCTTCTTTTGGTGTACCTCCGAATTGATTATTTTGTACCATTCGGATAATAGCAGGTTTAAGCTCAAATGAATTAGCAGCTACATCAGGACTTTGGATAGATAAGTGAATTTCATCTATTGTAGGAATTGCATAATCTTGTAAAGGTCTAGGTTGGTGTTCATTTTCTATTCCTTGATTGTTTACGTTGTTTTCCAGTATGTCATGATTTCTAGGTTCTCTTCTCAGTTTTCTAATTCTTCTAACAAGGCATTCTAATTCTGAATCGTAGGGTATAAGGATTTTCAGGTCCAAATTTACGCATACAATTGAAATCAATACACAGAAAAATAGTTAACTAATTATGAAAATAAGTTGCAATTCTAGTAAAAATTTTCTAATTGTCCTAACTTGTCTGTTACTCTAATTATGATTCTTGTTTTCTCCCCGACAACGACGCCAAAAACTTGACAATGACTTTATATATGCTTAAAAATATAAGAATTTAATATTGTTGCTAGAAGATTTAATTCCTTAGCAACGATACCAAAAAGTTGACAACGGTTACAGATTCGATAAAGATGTATATATAAAATATTCAATAATGATAAAGTCACACTAATCAATGCAAGTATACATATCGCTCAAGTAATACAGGGCTCTAATGGAGTCCTAGATATCTATCCCATAGAGAGTAATATTAGAGGCTATGAACTAAGATTTTAGAAAATCAATACTTACAACAATATAGTTCAAATTGCTTATATGTCACTACTAGGCAATTGAAATAAATATGTAATTTTAATAACTCTTAAATAACTAATTCTACTAATAAAGTTTCTAATGTGAAGTTTAATATATAAGAAAGCATCCTTCTCCTTGTCAAGAAATTAAAGTGAATGGATAAAGTGAATCAGTTCAAATTGGATTGTGCTAAATAGGAGCATACCTATTCTTTACCCTTTAGTCCAGGCATAATGAACATTGACAAATCCTATGCTTGGTTACTGAATCTGCAACTAGGCTGGGAGGATACCGACTCTCACTTCAGAGTTCCCACGTTCCCCTCACCTGAGGGCTAACATCTACACTTCAGCACCAAAACGATAGGACCGAATTGAGGATTTTAGTCTGCCACTCTAAAATCTCCAATTCTATGCCTGATAATTTTATTTCCCTATTTATTTGCACCCAACTTCCAAGGGCTTTCACCTCCTTAAATCTTGGATGTAATCCTCACTTTAGTTGTAAAACTCAACATATTTTAACAAATCAATTGGCCAGATTGAAAGTAAATTAAGATCGAAGTGAAAAGATCATCACAACTTTTTTAACATTTACATGGCTCAACCAATTCAAATCAACATTTCACAAAATCTCAAGACAAGGACAAAGACAAAGAAAACTACTCAGAACTCATGGGGAAGCTACGACAAAACTTGAAATTTATATATAAAAGGAAATTCATACAAACTACAATAAGTAAATAACACTTATCTCTAATTCCACCCCAAGCAAACTCCTCGAAGTTCCCCTGAATCTCTTCCTTTATTTACAACACATAGAATTCTTCTTCAAAGCGGCAAGGAGGAAGAAATCTCTCACTTTACCTCCACTCTTACAATCTTTCCAAGAATTCCTCACAATCTAACCCTAAATTAAACTCTCTACACACTACTGAGGCACTTGAACTTCTCTGAATGTCACGATCCTCTCTCTATTTTTGGTTAAAATCTTCTCTTAAAGTTGTAGAAGAGTTTTTCCAAGAGTTACCTAAGCATCCCTTCAAAAATCATCCACATTCAATGCACCTGTTGAGATAACCACCGATCTTNCATCCACATTCAATGCACCTGTTGAGATACCCACCGATCTTGCCGTCGGCGGGTCTTCTAAAATATTTGATCTGCACTCTCGAGAAAATCTCGTCGTCAGCGCCGTTGGCCTTGTCGTCAGCGCCCTACTTCAAATCATCATATTTTGGTCCTTTTCGCTCCAAATTCACTCCTTTTTTGCATCTTTTTGCTCTAATGGCCATAATTCATCATACCTGCAACAAAATATAAAAAATACCCTTCTTTAAAGTGCAATATCATCAAAGTTAGTGTAAAATAGGTATGAAAATCTCAATATATTTTCCTTTGGTCACTAGGCATTGTGAATATAATGATTATGATTTTGGCTACGTTTTAACTATCTTTAGTGATAATGTAACTCACTTTGCTTAATCTAACTCCGATCTTAATTTCCAAACTGATCCTCAAATCATATTTAAGTCTGATGAACCTGTTAAGAAGGATGAAGAAGATATCAATGATACCAGTTACAATAACACTAGGAGTGAGGAGTCAGTCCTCGAGCATCATAGCATGCCATTCGCTATCAACTTGGTTCTCTCTAAAGAAAAAGAGGCAACAAAAAATTTACCTACAACATTGCAAGAAGAAGAAGAAATCACAAAAATAAATCTAAGGAGCGGGAAACTGTTACCCTCGAGGTCAGCTCCAGTAGATAAAAGAAAATAAATAATAACTCAAGAAGAGCTACCTCCACCTCCGCCAGTGGAAGAACCATATAATCAAATAAAGATTAGAGGATCATATAAAGTGGATTATAACATGATAGCTTATCTTAGGAGGTTTTCGGCCAAACTAAGCATCTACTATACTCTAATCCTTTCAAAGGAGATGAGAGAGTCTTTGGTTATAGTCTTGCTTGACCCAGAGATTTGCTTAGCTCAGTTGGTCAGCATATCCTTGGATGAAGTTTGTTCGTTAAAGGAATAGCCTGGGTTGAGTTTCACAGATGAAGACTTGTTGCTCTTTCTCCCACTGACCACAACCGACTGCTTTATATCTCTATTAACATCATCAGATTCGTGTTGTCCAGGGTTTTGGTGGATCCTAGAGCATCACTAAACTTAATGAGTCTATAGATGCTAGCATATTTGGATATTGAAGCTCGAGAGCTTACAACCAATAAAAAGATATTAAGAAGAATTAATCATAAGGGATAAAGAGCCCTTGGATCGATTACACTGCTTATGAAAGTTGGAGAATTAGTAACAGCTACTAAATTCCATATCATCGACTCTGAGACCTCTTTCAATGCTCTACTTAGTTGACCATGGATTCATGAGCACAACATGGTTTCGTTTTCCCTACACCAATGCATTAAGTATTACAAAGAAGGACAATAACAATGCATCAAGAGAGATTTACGACCATTTTTGTTTCATAAAGTTTGCATTCATGAAGATGCGACCTACTACATGCCTACGAAAAAAAATAGTATTCTCTCATGAGGTTGTGATAAATAAAAGTGAAGATTCAGAAGGATCACGAGGGCAAAGCCACTTAATTTTGCTTCAGCAATCTTTCACCACTCTTCTACAACAGGTGGGTGGGGATTCTTTTAGTTCACGCACCCGAGGTTGAGGCCGGGAACGTGGACAAGGAAGAACTAATACGATTAATGGATGGACTAAGTCGACCATCAATATTGATGATGAAGAACACTCCGAGGAGGAGATGATGACGATAAAATAGAAGAAACCAAAGTACGAGATATCCCTGGAAGATGTGAAAAAAAGTGAATATGAGTCGTTGTATGATCAGATCAACCACTATGTGAATGTCATGACCCTTACTCTTATTCTCCTTCAAAAGAACTAGAGTTTAAAGGTCAAGGAAGTCTGTAGCGCTGGTTCAAAGCCGATCAAGGTTTATTGTGCTTCTACTTATACTAATCTTGAAAATCATGTAAATTTGGAAGAGGATTCTAATGAATTAATGGAATTACCTTTGGTTACTTTTCTCCTTGTATACAAAAGTTATTTCAACAAGGATATGTGCCAAAATAAATGACAAAAGATAAGCTATAACTTTATGAAAAATTGTGGAATTTCCAAAGTAAAATTCCCATTCCCAACTCAAAAGAGGGTCTCTGATTTGGTACTATAGGACCAGTCGATGATTCAGAATTTTTCATGGTTGTTATTAGCGGATTGGAAGAGGATTGTCTCGATGTAGAGGATGACTCCCAAGATCAGTTAATAGATGATACTTCACTGGAATTTTAAGAAGTGATTAAGTCAATTGTCGATGAATTGAAGGAAATTAACTTCGGGACTGAGGAGCAGCTCCTACCCACCTTTATAAGTTCCCTACTCACCAATGAAGAATCTTCATAATTGATCAAATTACCGTCAAAATTTAAAGATTTCTTTGCATGGAGTTATGATGAAATGTCATAATTGTCTCCAAAAGTTGCAGTTCATAAACTTGGGGTGGACAAAGATATGACCCCACTAAAACAAGCTCCCAGAAAAATGCACCTTGAGATAAAGCAACAAGTCATTGCTGAGGTGAAGAAATTGATAGATGCTAACTTTGTAAGGGTAGAGCAATACCCCACATGGTTAACCAATATTGTACCAGTTAAGAAGAAAAATGGACAAATTCGTGTATGTGTTGACTTCAAGGATTTAAATAAAGCATGTCCAAAAGATGAGTTTCCATTATTGATACCAGGATTGATGATGGACATCGCTTTGACACATGAGATTTTCTCCTTCATGGATGGAAAGTCAAGGTACAACCAAATCAAAATGGATCCATAAGATGCAACACTTACAACTTTCAGGACACTAATTGGGATTTTTGCTACACATTGATGCCATTCGGGTTGAGGAATGTTGGAGCAACATATCAACAAGCAATGATGAAGATCTTTGATGACCTCATTCACAACCAAGTGGAATGCTATGTGGATGATTTAGTCATCATGAGCAAATAGAAAATAGACCATTTGTATGATTTGAGGATCGTATTTTAATAATTACGATAGCATAATCTAAAGATGAATCCCTTAAAGTGCGCCTTTGGCATCACCTTTGAGAAATTTCTAGGATTTGTTGCCTGTCATTGGGGAATCGAGATTGACCCAGATAAGATTAAAGCTATCATGAAAATGCCTCCTCCCAAAAACTTGAAATAACGACGCTCCTTCCAAGGAAAGTTGGCATATCTAAGACACTTTATTTCTAATCTCTCAGGTAGGTGTCAGCCTTTCTCGACATTAATTAAAAAGGACACCAAATTCATTTGAAAAGAGAAATGTCAGCGGACCTTTGAAGACTTTAAACGATCTTTAATGACACCTTTTGTTTTGGTAGCCCCTATTTCACACTATCAAGGGATAGAATTTAGCAAATTTTCTAGTAGTTCACCCACTTCGAACTGGGTCCCCACTCAATGATGAATTGTCAGATGAATAGATACTGCAAGTAGAGTCGTCCAGTGCCAGGCATTGGGAAATGTATTTTAATGGGGCATTGTCAGCCATAAAAGAAAAAGAATCAGGAACAGTTATACCAGACAAAGTAGGAATTGGTTTGATTTTCATTACGCCAGATAAGGGTATGTTGAGATTCTCCTATCACCTGACACTTTCGTACACAAAAAATGAAGCAAAATATGAAGCACTGATCACTGGGTTGGAATTGATAATTTTGATGGATATAATGGATATTTCCATCTATGGCGACTTACAACTCATCATCCAACAAGTCACTGGACAATACAAGATTTTTAAGCTGAGGCTAGTAGAATACCATTGATATACAATGAAGCTTCTTGAACAGATCCCCAGTGTGACTCTCTACCAGATTTCTCCGGGAGATAACGCCCATGTCAATGCTTTAGCAAAACTTGCTAAGGAACTGGCATGACCACTAGAGGATTCCATCGACATTACAGTGCAAGGAAGATAGGTTTGTCTCAGATCAATCTCAATAATCTACATAAGCTCGAGAAAGAAGAAGGAATGATGATTGCAATTGCTGACATCAACGAAGATTGGTGCAAGCTATTGATAGAATATTTGCAAACTAGAAAGCCGCCAAAAAATAATTCTAAGGCATGCCACATCACGATAAGTGCTATTTCATATGCTCTAGTGGGTGATGTCCTCTATAGAAGAACATTTGATAAGATGTGGTTGCAATGTCTGAGTAGAGCAGAAGCACAGAATATTGTCAATGAAGTTCATGCCGGATTGTGTGGTGCTCACCAGTCGGGGCTGAAGATGAAAATGTAGATCAAGAGACTCGGGTATTATTGGCCAGCAACGATATTCGACTGCATGGATACAGCAAGAAGGTGTCACCTTTGCTAAGTGCATGGGGTTGTCTTACACCAACCACCAAATGTGCTACACTCAACCGTTGTCTTGTGGTCATTCGAGTGTTGTGGCACGAACATAACAGGTCTAATAGACCCTTTAACCTCTAAGGAACATAGATTCATTCTTGTCGCTATGGATTACTTCTCCAATTGAGCAGAGGCAGTGTCGTTACGAGAGGTTACAACACAACATGTTCTGCAATTTTTCAAAAGTCAAATTGTTTACCGTTTCAAGGTTCCGCGCAGAGTAATTTCTGACAATGGGATAGCCTTTAAGAGCACAAAAATCAATAACTTTGTCAAACGACATGGGATAGACTGGAGATACTCTACAATTTACTATCCTAGTGCAAATGGGCTGGCCAAGGCCTTTAAAAAAACACTGGTACATATCTTAAAGAAGACATTAGACAAAAATAGAAGAGATTGGCATAATAAACTGTTAGAAGCTTTTTGGGCCTACCGGATGACGTTCAGAACTCCCACTCAATGTACACAATACTCACTTATGTACAAGTCCGTGGCCATACTGCCACTAGAGGTTTAAACACTGCCTCTCAGAGTCATCGTCGCCAACCAAATTACAACTGAAGAAAGTGCAAAACTCAGACTTAAAGAATTGGAGTCTCAAAGTAAAGCAACTAAAAGTGCAACAGAAGTTAGAACTTTACCAATTGAGAATGGTACAAGCTCTTGACAGATTGGTCCACCGAAGGAAGTTTAAAGTTGAAGACCTCATTCTTGTTCTCAAAAGACCTACTCTTGCATGTCAGAAGATAGGTGGAAAATTTGAACCAACTTGGGAGGGACTGTTTGTCGTAGAAAAGGTATATTCAAGAGGAGCCTACCAACTGGTGGATTTCCAAGGCAAGAGACCTATGATGCCAATCAATGGAATATATTTAAGGACATACTATACAACTTGATATTGATCAAACTCAGACTATGAGATTTTGATTATGTTGGGGTTATTTATTTGGCCANTATATATATATATATATGTTTTGTTTTGTTCTTGTTCTTGCTAAATTTTAGGGCACTAATGTTTTTTCTGTCGTCTGCAGAAAAAATATCAGGACAGAAGTTGATTTTTACTTTCAAGGATCGTTGGAATCTTGCACTTAATGAGGAAAGGGCATCTTAGGGTGGCATCATAGACTTTGACTTGGACTTCAGTCAGGTCAACGTAGACTATGAGGGTCCCCTAATAGATGTGGTCAGACATCGAGAGAAAGATGGGCTACCGTCGCTGTTAAAGATCAACACTAAAGAGGATTCCTCACTGAAGAGGAAGAAAGTGATAGCACAACAGAATCTGATGGAAGAAACTAGTCGCCCGTCGTCCATGATAACTGCACCAACAATACATCTAGTAAGTGTTGATGATCAGAGACTGTCGATTGCACCGTTAAGAAGAACTCAACACAAAAATGCCAATTGTTGAAAACATAAGGCTTTCCTACGTGAAGAGAAAAGATGCTTGAAAGAGGAAAAAAAATTACTTTCCTATGTGCCATTTTGGATACTTAAGTGCCCTGTTTCAGCTCTCATAGCTTTGGAGTGCCCCGATTAGACCCGATTTGCTCCGGTTTGCTCTATTTTGGTCTATTTTTGTTCCTTTTGCTCAAATCACTCCAAAATCTTCAATTTGATTTATGTATAGCCAAAAACACAAGAAAACATACCTTTCAAGTGAAATATCATTATAAAATATAGTATAAAAAATAATACATTTTTAGTCACATCACTGCCCCGACAATCTCGGAGGATCCGCACAACAGAATTGGAAAAGATGAACAGAGTTAAAAGATAAGAATTTGAATTCTACAAGGAAATACAAGGAAAATTTGTCAATATATTGAAAGTTCTGGAATTGTACACTAAAGTCTTTTTCTGAAAGTGAAGAAAGAAGTATTCTTGACTATGTTTTTGACATGAGGGACAGAGGGCGAGCTCGTCTTCTGATGTAAAGAACTTAATCAAAACCACAAAAATGGATGCGTCGAAAAGTCAGAATAACCATCCAAGTGGTTGTTGCTACAATTTTTCCAAGGATATACAAGGGAACTTCACGGGGATCTTAACACACGATGAGGTGGATCCCTTGCCTCACACAATAAAGTGGATGTTAAAAAGGATGGTAAGATGGAGCGTGCTGCCAGCAGACTGCATTCCAAATAGTTGTATAATCAACATTTATGAAGAGCGAGATTGTCTTCCCCCACATATAGAACACCATGATTTTGTCAGATCTTTCTACACGGTCTCATTCATGAGTAAAAGTGACATTTTGTTCAGGAAAAAAATTGACGTTGTCAGACCTGGTGAGTTCAGAGGATCAGTTGCAATTCCTCTGTCGGTGGGTTAGGTACTAGATTTGAAGGGAAATAGAGCCGACCTTGCCAAGCATTACATTCCAGGGGTACGACACCATAGAGTTTCCATAGCATTGAGAAGGATGGATGGCAACAAGATGTCATACAAAATTTTGACTGAATCTAGAATTGGAGGATCTACATCTGTACGATCTATGAGATGGTTGTAACTCTAAGTACATGTAAAAAGAAATTCTTGTTCTTAAATGTGGCTTAGTAGGTCAGCTTGATCAGGAGCTCATCTCATAGAGGACAGACAAATAGTTTTTTGTCACCTTTCTACTGCGCCAAAGCAGCATATATGATATGTAGTTAGCATATGTGTTTCCGATATATTCAGCATGAATGTTTCTTTTGATTCTTTCAACCTGTATTCAGTTTGTAACACCTGTTTGAAGTAGATAATGAAATTTCATTCAGATTTCAATATATCTGTCAAATTGCCCTTTTGTGCCATGGATATAAAGCCGCAGAACCATACGCTGGTTCTGAATTATAATGAACAAAGAACAAAACAATAAAAAAAAACTTTTGATGATTACAAAATTTAATTAAATATCCTTTGAAAAATCAACCAACAAAAATTAAATTTTGAAAAATATATTTTGATAAATAAATGTGATGAAGACAACAAGAAAATAAAATAATAAATTTGCTGAGTTTGTTTCTCTTAAGTTTAAGGTTTTTTACTCTTTGCTTGTGCAACACGACTATCTTGGTCTGCACCAATTTCCTCACATCCCCGTGAAGTTTCATATATTGCACAAAGTTTCACAAATTTTCCTCACTAATGTCAATCTTCACATGTCACATATCTTTGAGCTTAACACCATAAGTTCTCTATACTATTTTCATGATTGTTCTCGGCGTCAGTACCTAAATTCTGATTTTCTTTTTTCGAGATAGGTTTAATAACTCCTTAAATGGAGTAAGGAATTCTATTCTCAATATCTTTGAGATCAATTTAACACCAGCTTAAATAGAGTAAGGCATCTGATTCTCTTTCTAGGGTTGATACCAAAATTTTAATTCTAATCTCTGGGTCAGTACCTAAATTTTGATTCCCTTTTTTGAGATAGGTTTAAGACCACCTTAAATGGAGTAAGGAATCCTATTCTCAATATCATTGAGATTGGTTTAAGACCACCTTAAATGGAGTAAGGCATCCTATTTTCCATATCTTCAAGGTCGGTTTAAGACCACCTTATATGGAGTAAGGCATCTGATTTTCTTTCTGGGGTTGATACCTAAATTTCAATTCCCATCTTAGGGTCGGTACCTAAATTCAGATTACTTTCTTTGAGATCATTTTAAGACCACCTTAAATGGACTAAGGCATCCTATTCTCAATATCTTCGAGATCAGTTTAAGACCCCCTTAAATGGAGTAAGGCATCCAATTCTCTTTCTGAAATTGATACCAAATTTTCAATTCTCATCTCGGGGTCAGTACCTAAATTCAGATTCCCTTCTTTCTAGGTCGGTACCTAAATTCTAATTCTCTATCTGAGATTGATACCTAACTTTCAATTCTTATCTCAGGGTCAGAACCAAAATTATTATTCCTTTCTTTCAAGATAGGTACCTAAATTATGATTCTCTTTCTAGGATTGATACCTAGATTTTAATTCCCGTCTCGGGGTCAGTACCTAAATTCTTATTCCCTTCTTTTGAGGTAAGTACCAAAATTTTAATTCTCTTTTTGGTATTGATACCTAAATTTCAATTCTCATCCCGGGGTTAGTACCTAAATTCTAATTCCCTTCTTTCGAGGTCGGTACCTAAATTTTGATTCTCTTTCTAGGATTGATACTTAAATTTGATATCCCATCTCGTGGTCAATACCTACGTTTCGATTCCCTTCTTTTGAGGTCAGTACCTAATTATTGATTCTCTTTCTGGAACTGATACCTAAATTATAATTCTCATCTCAGGGTTAGGACCTAAATTCCAATTCACTTCTTTTGAGGTCGATACCTAAATTTTGATTCTCTTTCTGGGGTTGATACCTAAATTTCAATTCTTATTTCCACTTTCGGGGTAGGCTTAGACATCCTATTCCAATTTCCACTTCCGTAGTAGGCTTTGACGCCCTATTCCCTTTTTCTGAGCTTGTGTTTTCCATTCAATCCTGTTTCCTCGCGTATAATTTCACCTTCTTAAAATCTTATATTAAAATTTAAACTTTCTTTGATATATTCATTTTGAATCGAGTTTTTACTGGGACTGCTAGTTTGTCTAACGATTGTCCCTGAATTCTCCATTTTTTCCCCAGTGAGAGTATCTGTTACTCCCCAGCAGAAATAACTGTCACTCAATTCTACACTTCGTTCTAGGTCTGTTGACTTAGAAATTAGTGTTGGTTTTTTTTATCTCATCGGTCAATGCCAATACGCATGGTGTGCTAGCACAGCACACCACACATATTGGGGGTCCATTTGTTGACCTCACTTTTGGTTGAGGTCTAGTTTCCTTTTTAGTAGCCTAGGGTCTAGCCATAGGACTTTTCTGTTGACTATTCCTAAAGGACTAGAAAGGGACCCTCACCATTAGAAACTCTAAACTCTTATCTTAACTTGAAGTTCCACATATTGGTATGACCTCTAGCACTTATTAGATGGGGTCAATATGGGGGAGCTCAAGGGGAGTCCCCAACTACTTAGCCTTAGGGTTGAACCTGGGTGTCAATCTTTAGCTGGTGCATACCCTATCTCTTGCCTAAACATTACACTTTCACTCACTACATTAAGCCTAAGCATACTTAACTTTGACCCCCTTAACCCTTTGGGAGACTCATGTAGTTGGTCCCAAAGATCTACTAGCCCTAGGCTAAGGTCTAGCTAAGACCAGTTCATAGAGGACCCAAATTAGAAGGTTTCATTAGTCCATAGCTCAAATAGGGTGGTTGGTACCTCAGTTTCACCAAAATACCAAACTTGGCATTTTGCCCCCCAATCCACCCAATTTATCAAAATACCCCAAATTTACCAAAATTACAGAAATATCCTTAGTGGTCCAAACTTTCCCAAAACCCTCAAAATCACTTCAAATGTCTCCAAAACCAATTTTTACCCTTCAATTAAACCCAATTTGTTTAATTTGACCAACTTTGATCAAAAGCCCCAAATTGCCCTTAAAGGCCAATTTCCCCAAATCCACCCTAAATGTCCACCAATTTGATCCAAATACTCTCTAATTTAAATTATAAATTCAAATTCATCATGATCAAACTAAATTCAAACCAAATCCAAGCCCAATTGGCTCACATTCAAGTCCAACTTCAACAGAAATCAAAAAGCTTCAATTTGGCCAAAAACCAAAATCCCGCTCAATTGAACCACCAAATCCTTCCAATTGTCCCAATTATGCATCATAAAGTCTTTGAAACATTCCTGCACACCAAATTGAACTCTCAATTGACCTTGTTCAAGCTTCAATTTCACTCAATTTCAACCTAAATCCAAAATTCCCAAATTTTCCCCAAGTTAGCCATATGCCAAAATTCCACAAAATTGAATGCCCTAACCTCAAAATTGGCACCAAATTAATGTTGAGAACTCTTCATAACATCCCTCCAGACCATTTTGAACCCTCAATTCTGACTTATCCCAACCCTTTCCTAACCTAAACCCAAGTCTAACCCAACATCCCTAAATTGATCAAATGTCCAAATCAATTTAAAATCACTCTAAATCTTTTCCAAACTCTTTGTGACAATCTTCTATATCATATTAATCAATTAATTGGGCTCAATCTCATGGCTATCCCAACCTATACCCAACTTCAAGCCAATTTGACCCAAATTGAGCCCATGCACCAAAATTGACCAACCCATGCCAAATCGATCAAGACAAAGCTTCTACATCCCCATGGAGCCTAGTGACCAAGTTAGACTCACCTAGCCCACCCTAGAAGAGCTATGGACCGACGGTTACTTGATTTAAGTGATTTTACCCACTTTTGGCCTAAAATTTAAATATCTTCTCCATCATTTCTTACCTTTGGGAGTTAATTCTAATCAAGCACCCACTGACCTCCCTGAGCTCAGAGGTGACCAGACCCTGCCCAACCACCACCTCAACCACCAAAAATAGCCATCCCAAGGGAGCCCAAAATGTTCAAAACCCAAAATTAAACCTCCTAGACTTAGCTCACTCCCATTGTCCGTTAGAGCCTTTCTTCCCTCCACCTCAGCATGCTTTAGCACCCAATTCCCGGCCCTGAGCTTCCCCGGGCAGCCATGGCTACAAATGGAGCTCTCCACTGCCAAAGGAGAGAGTTCTGGAAACCTTGGGGAAACTCTGCCAAAATCTCACCAGAGCTTCTTCAAAACTTCATAAGTGTAATGCCTCTGCTCTCACCCACCCATAACAACTCTAAAGAGCCAATTTATTCACTAAAATTTGCCCCAAAACCAGTACAGATTTCTCCACAGCTCCACAATGAATCAAAATCCAATTAACTGTGCACAGACCATCCCCTAAGTGAGAGAAGTTGATTCCCCACAAAAGCCTCATCGCAGAGAGCCTCTAACCTAGCTCTAGACCAACACCTGAAATTGAGCTTGATCGAAATCATACCTAGACATTTCACCAGGGCCTAGGACTTCATCTAGAGGTTTGTTGGACCTAATCAGAGCTACCACAACAATCTAATTGAGGCCTCCCCTTTTAAACAAAGGTATTGAACCTCAACCCTAATCCGAGCCTATTTTGATTCTTCATACGTATTTACCATATTTCATACCGTATAAGCCATATAAATATGCTTGTCTTGAGTTGATCAAATTTTAGAAACAAACCCCATGCGATTAGGTTAAGTCTAGATGAAGATCTTAAGGTTTTAGTGTGAACGGTTCTCAGGTTTGGACACTCAGGGACAATGAAGGAGAGTCTTCTGATTGCTCGTTTATCCAATGGACGGAAGAGGTCAAGTCGGATGAACCTTTGGAATGAAAAGGTGGGTCGCGTGGTAGCTGAGGTGGCTGACAGCGTTGAATAGCAAAGCTTCATATGTAAAGTTTGACACGGATAAGTATGAGGTGGCTTCATGTGTTTAAGTAGAAAAATATAGATTTTTTGGATTTATTTAAATGTCAGAACTTTAAAAATCCATATCTTTCTCTAGAAAAAATCATACAAAAAATAAAAATAACTTCTTACTCAGTGAATAGAGTAAAATAACTTGGACTAAAAATAAAAAATATTTGTTGACCCTTTGATTTTTAATGAATTAAATACTCTCTCGAGTATTTTAATTCATTATGAGCAAGCATTGCTCACCATGGCTTGAAACTTTGAGGGTTTGTTCCTTATGATATAGGGGATGTTCTCAGACCTCGTCAAGGTCAAAGGGCATCTCTATGCTTCTAATCCTTAATTTTCAAGCTAGGATGGCTATTTTGACTTATTTTAATTATATAAATTAAAATACCACTTGAAAATTATGACAATAATTTTAGTAGGTTTCCTATGGTCATAGAAGCTTATAAAAAATGTCATGATGATTTTAATTATCTTGTACATTTCTATATTTAATTAAATGTATATATCTTGCTTTAATTTATGTAAATTAAATACTAATAAAAATTGACAAAATCAATTCCACACTGTGTATTAAAATCATGTTTACCCATTGTAAAAATTTGAAATTCATTCAACTAAGTTTGAGCACTAAACTTGATTTTCTAAGAAACCTTGAATTTTTTGTACAAAAATAATTATATTAAATTAAATACACTTAGGAAAATTATGAAAAGTATTTTTCTGAGTTTCTTATGATCAGCGGCACTTAGGAAAAATAAAACTTACTTTTGAGAAAAACTTGAATTTTGAGCTTTGTTTTGAATTTAAAATAATTAAAATACCAAAAATACCAAAATATTTTAAAATGTGTCTACCTGTTTTCTGATCACTTAAAACTCATTATGATATTTTTCCTAATTTTTCTAAGTTAAAATAAATTTTTTTAAGAGCTTATAAATGAATTTTGTCTTAATTTCCTGTTAAAATAAACATAATAAATTAATTACAAATCATAAAAGTACAAAAAATTGTTTCTCTGAGTTCTCTGAACTTAAAGAGGTTTGATAAAAATATTAAGATAATTTTTGTATTAAGACAATCTTTTACATTTAGATTGATTCATAATCAAATAATAATGATAGCGATTTAATTTAAAAAAATNAAAGTACAAAAAATTGTTTCTCTGAGTTCTCTGAACTTAAAGAGGTTTGATAAAAATATTAAGATAATTTTTTTGATTAAAACAATGTTTTACATTTAGATTGATTCATAATCAAATAATAATGATGGCGATTTAATTTAAAAAAAGCATGGATTTTTTCCTAAGTGTTTTCTCTGATCTAGGGGGACCACTAATGATTTTCTCATGAATAAAAACTTTATTGTGATAGTTAAGTAAATCAATTTTAAAAATGTTACTTTTTTGAATATAGATAATTATTTAAATTAAATTAAATTTTGAAAATCCACATTTTCTCCTCTAATGTTTTAATTGACCCATGGATAGGACACTCTAAAAATTTCTCAAAGTCATTTGAGTTTTGATTAATGATTTATGAGGTTTGGAGCCCCAAAGGTAAAGGGGTAACTTTATATTTTGGTGCCTTAATCAAAATTTAGGATTAATAAAAGGAAAATGGGTAATTTTGATCCTAATTAACATGTTTGGATGATTGTAATACAATGGGATTGAGAGGTAGGAACTCACTTACCACCTTTTATATAATAATAACAAAATTGTAATTTCCTTAATTATCATGACTTGAAGTCAATCAAAATTAAATGATTCTCAAGTAATGGGTCCGAGTTAGGAAGATAAAATTTCATTAATTTTAAACCCATAATTGATGGCAATGTGATCTTTCAATAAGAATGCATGTCATTTAAATCAAAATTCTACTAGTAACCATTCCACCTATTGTGATTATTCAGGGTTTGGTAATAGCCTAGGCTTGACATTTGAACTCTTTTGATTGGATTTAGTAGATAACATGATTGATGATTAACACCTTTTTACACTACAAGCCCAATTTTAACTTTAAAAACAAAAACCTTTACTTACTCAAATTTTCCTTAGAGGCGCCCACCCACATAACTCTTAGATGAAATATCATCTGATTAATTGAGTTCCCTAGTCTTGAGATGAATAAGAAAGCAAGTTTCCTTCAGGAATGTGATAACCTTAGCTTAACCTTGGATGATTAATAAAACAACATGATAAGTTCAAAATGAACTCAAAATATTTCAATGAATCTTCAAAGAGATTAGAAAACCATGAATTATCTAACAATGATAATGAAATTACATACAGTTTCCCAAACAACTTTATAATATTAATGAGTGGAAAATACCATGGTATGCTGATATTATTAATTATATTGTAAATGATATTTTGCCACATATGCTGACAATGCAACAACAAATAAAATTCATTCATGAAGCGAAAGCATATTTTTTGGATGAGCCTTATTTATATAAATAATGTAAGGATCTGATTATGAGAAGATGTGTACCTTATGAAGAAACTGAGCTGATCATTCAGAAATGTCAAGATTCTGAATTCGAAGGACATTTTGGGATTGATAAAACTGCTTATAAAATATTGCAAGCTAGATTTTATTGGCCTACTATCTTTAGAGATGTTTATAGATACATAAAAACTTGTGATCGATGTCAACGAGTAGGCAATATATCTAGAAGAAATGAAATGCCTCTGAATTTCATGTTAAAAGTTGAGATCTTTGATGTTTGGGGATTAGATTTCATGGGACCATTTATTCCTTCATTTGGGAACTTATATATATTAATTGCAGTAGACTACGTTTCTATGTGGATTGAAGCACAAGATTTACCTTGTTGTGACGCTAAAAGTGTTTCAAGATTTTTAATGAAAAATATTTTCACTAGATACGGAATGCTTAGAATGATTATCACTGACGGAGGATCCCATTTTAAAAATAAATACATTCACAGATTGGCAGAAAAGTTTAATATTATTCATAGAATTTCTACTTCCTATCATCCTCAAACCAGTGGGTTAGCTTAAGTTTCTAATTGAGAGATTAAACAAATATTTGAAAAGACTGTAAACCCTAGTAGAATAGATTGGTCCACTAGACTGGATACCGTATTGTGGGCTTACAGGACTACTTATAAAATTCATATTGGAATGACTCCTTACGGGCTGATTTTTGGAAAGACTTATCACTTACCAGTGGAATTGGAGCATAAAGCATATTGGGCGATTAAAGAATTTAATTATAATTTGAAAGATGCTGGTAAGAAGAGATTATTACAATTAAATGAATTGAAAGAATTAAGAAATGAGACTTATGATAATGATAGAATTTATAAGGGAAAACTAAAGTTATGGCATGATCGGAAGATTAACCAAAAAAACTTTGAACCAGGACAAGAAGTTTTGCTTTACAACACTGGGCTAAAATTATTCTCTGGGAAATAGAAGTCTCGTTGGTTAGGACCCTTTACTATGACTCAAGTTTATACTTACGGAGCCGTTGAGATTGAAGATCAGAAAACTAGAAATAGATTAAAAGTAAATGGACACAGATTAAAATCATATTTTGAGAGTAAAGGACCAAATTTTAAGGAGGTTTTAATGATCAGCCAACCTGAATAACACCTGAATAGGTCAGGCTGACGACGTTAAACCAAGCACTTTATGGGAGGCAACCCATATTTATCTTTACTTTTATTGTGATTATAGTAGTTTTTATTTGAAATTATCATTAGTTTGTGGTAGTATTAATCTCTACTACTCTTATTTACCCTTGAATCATCTAAAAATTGGATCCATATAGAAAGATTGGAACGCATTCGGACCAAAGCGAAACTCTGCAATTTTTGCCTTAGGCGCCGACGGCGCCCTCGACGCCACCGACGGCACGTTTTTCCAGAAAGTTAAGGCAAAATAAATACAGGGCTCGCCGACGGTGCCCTCGACGCCACCGACGGCGAGACCGGCAAGATGGCGGTTTCTAGATTTTGAGTGGCGGTTTTTGGCAGTTTTTGGGCGGGAGTTACCCTTTTAAACTCCCAAATTTGATTCCTAAGATCATATTTCACCCAATAATGAAGTGAAACTCCACCAATTTCGTTTATATGGTGTCCAATTCCCTTATTAATCCCAGAATGTAAGTTTTTAATCTGCAAAAGTTTATTAGTGTGAAAGCGCAGCGAATCTTCAACAAGGTGCTGACGAAGAAAAGATTGATCAAGGAACGAGGATTCATAAATCGTGGATTGAATAATCCCTCTACGGTAATTGAAGAGATGATAGTATGGCAAAGATGGGAAGTGTTTTGTTAAACTACCGCCCCCATGGTTGTTCCTGTGGTAAAATAATTTTATGCAAATTTGCACGGAATCAACCAGGGAGTTGTTTATGTGCGAGGTAGATGGATCACATTCACTCCTGCACGGATCAATGAATTATACATGATCGAGAACATTCTTGTCTGCCACTATTCCAACTTTGTCTTGACAAGAGACTAGATGAATGAAATTTACCAATATTTAAAGGATGAAACTGGCGACTAGGAAATGAGAGAAAACGGGTATGTTAGTTTTTCTGCGACACTCCTAAATCCCTTTTCGAAACACTGGCACTTTTTCATTTCTGTGAAACTGTTACCGACAATGAAGATTGATACAGTTTCTAAAGAAAGTGCTATTTTGAATTACTGCATCAAAAGGGGACTGTCGATCGATATTGGATCAATAATTGTGAAGTTGATTTTGGGCCTGATCATTCATGGATCAACTTATGGGCTTGGACACCCTTCCACAATTTTCTCACTTTGCAGTCAGTTCCAAGTGCTCTACGAAAATTGGGAAAAGGTACCTCTACCTTAGAAGCCTTTGGACTCAGCTGAGAGATTCCCAGCTTTTGAAGATGAAAATGACATGGCCATTATAGTAGATCAATCATTTCAAAATTCACTGCTAGTTTAACCCTTAATTCCTGATAAAACTCTTCTAATCCTGCGCATAATCAAGAAATTAGAGAAGGAGGTACAAAATGTCATGAATGCAATTAATAATATCTCTGATTTCTTCAATCATCTAGGCTGGAGGATGAAAGAACATTTTGATCACTATGGACATTTAGAAGATAGTTTGATACGACTGATGAGGAGGATGAAATTGATAGAAGAGGATTCCACTGAAGAATTTCCATACTGACCCTTCTACAACCTCTTTGTTCATGTACAATCAATGGGTGATCTCAGAGGAGAATCT
>JXCR01097176.1:80438-95543 GCA_002079205.1 Phalaenopsis hybrid cultivar | reverse complement strand
TTTGAGAATGTGAAGAAAATATTGGGAAGAAATTCATGGAACATAGTGTTAAACTCTTAGAATTACTTTTGGAAGCCATTATTTGCATATTTGAAGTATATTTTGGAATTTTTCTATAATTTCATTAGATTGAAATGGCTCCACATCAAAAGAGATGAATTGAGTTCAACGACTCTCTCTTCGTAAATGCAATGGCTCAATCAAGATTTACTTCAGTATTTAAAGGAAAGAAGTGTATACAAGATCAAATTTTTGAGAGTCCGAGAGGACAAAATTGAACGAGTTATTGCCGAGCGGAGGTGGGAAAACATTTTTTACACCACCAATAAAGTTGATGCAAATGTTGTGAAAGAATTTTATGCCAATGTAATCTATTCTAAAGATGGAATCGTTCAAGTGCAGGGATTTTCTATTGAATTTAATGCCGCCCGCATCAAAACCTTTTACGAAGTCCCAGACTCTTATAGCTGTCATTATGAACCCTTTAGTACGATGGAAGGCCCCCTGAATGATGTGATCAACTTTCTCACAGATGGAAAAGGAACGTGGAAGATTAAACAATGAGGACGGGTAAATTTTTCCACTTCCATGCTGAATGCCACCTCTAAGGCGTGGCACTATTTTATTTCCTCTACTCTGTTTCCGACTTATCACCATAGTGAGGTAACTAGAGATAGAGCTATTCAAAATTTTTGTATTTAGAATAATACAACTATAAATGTGGGGAGAATTATTTTTAAGAATATATTGACTACTGCATGGAGTGAGACAAGTGGAGGTCTAGGAAATCCTGACCTTATTTATGCACTTTGCCAACTTTCTGGAGTGGAAACTGGAGATGAAGAATGGGTTTACCCAATGAAACCCATTAGTAAAGCCAATTTAAAAACTTATGAATCCCATGAGAAATGGAAAACTGGGAGTATGATTCAAGAGCCTTCTATTAGTAGAGATGTCCCCTCTACAAGTTATGACCTTCCACCTTCTAGTTCCCCTACTTTGACTGATTTGATGAATGAGTTGACCTTGCAACGGAAGAGCATAGAGTTGATAAATCAAAGGATTGGAGGTTTAGAACGTTGATATGATTATGATAGTGATTACCTTCAGAGGCACTCAAATTTTAAGGTAGCTTATTACGAAGCTCAGGCTCGACACTATAGAGTTGAGCCTGATGTTACTTTCCCGAAATGCCCCATAGCTTACTACGAAGCTCAGGCCCGACACTACAGAGGTGAGCCTGATGTTACTTTTTCTGAATGCCCACGATATATTCAGTATCACCCCAATCCACCTGCTGATCAAGGAGATGAAGACATAGTTTGAGATTTTGATATTTGAGTATCATCCCAATCCACCTGCTGATCAAGGCGATGAAGATATAGTTTGGGATTTTGATATTGAATGAAATTGATGTACTTATACTTGTACTTTTATTTTTGTGATCTTTTGTAATAGAAATGGATGTTTATGTGTATTTGGACTCTCATTTTTATTATTATGTTGTACTTGGATGATTTTAAATTTTTGTTCTAAAGTTAGTGTTTTAGTTAAATTTGCATGTGTAGTATAATAAATGTTGAGTAGTATTTTGGAACGTAATGTGATTTTTATTTCACATTTTAATTATAATTGTTTTATTTAGTATTGTAATTGTGTTAGGAAATGTTGTGCTTGTTTAATGTTTTAGTTTTATAGTTATTTCAAATTTTCATTACCCAGCAATTTCTCTAATGATTTATATGCGTAGAAAGCTCCTAATCTTATAGACCATGTGAAGTAGAAATTTTGAGAAGGCCTGCAAAAATTTCAGAATGATGAAAATGACTAAAATACTGAGGTATGATTTATATTTAGAGTTTTTCTTTCCACTTGTATTATTTCATATTTAAAAATTTAAGTCTGGGGGAGGGAAGAAAAATATTAACTATTAGACGTCCTCTATTTAATTATTTTCAAAAAATTATTTATATGATTTTATGTAGTGAATTTAATTCAGTAACTATAATTTTGTAGCTATTTAAATATTATGGTAGATTTAAAGAAATAATTTTGTAATGAAAATTAATTTTGTAACTTAAGATATTTAATATAAGAGAATAAGATTATAGTTAACTATTTAAAGTAAGGGAAACTATATTTTCAAGTATTAAGAATCTGGAAATTCATTTGAGAAGAAAAGATTGGGGCTCAATGATGTAAAAGCTATGAAATATTTATAAGGTAATGGAATGCTTTGAGTTTCAAATTTAGGAAAAGAAAGGTGATGTTCAAAATCCTTAAAGGCTATCCAGATATAGTAATCCTCACTTGAAAAAGGAAAAAATAAAGGATTGAAAATAATCTAAATGAAAAAAAAGAAAGAAAAGAAAGAAAGAAAAAATATGAACGTGAGGAGAAGCTTGAGGATATGCGTAATCAAAAATTGGCTTCACTGGACCTTCCTAAAGGGAAAACCTAAATACATTCCTGAACTTATTTTTATGGAATAGATCTATTACTAGCAGGGTTCTCATAAAGTTCATATCATTTGAATATTCTAAGTGACTTAATATTGCAACATATAGCCATTCTTGAAATGAATAGAAGACTAGAACTCTTAAACTTGGTGACTAGATAATCTTGTAGCTACAGAGTTAATTCAATTAATTAAATTTTTTTGAAAATCTCAATATGATATTTATTTAAATCAAACTTATAGTATTTCTAAATTAAAACTTTACTACAATAGATCATAACTTTTATATAGTACTAAAATTATTAGAGGACAATTAATAGTTAAGTTTGGGGGATTTTGACCAAAGGAAAATATGTTGAGATTTTCATACCTATTTTATACTATTTTTTATTATATTTTACTTTAAAGAAAGGTATTTTTGATGTTTTGTTGTAGGAATGATCAAATAGGGTTATTGGAGCAAAAAGATGCAAAAAGGAACGAATTTGGAGCGAAAACGACCAAAATGTGAAGAATTGAACTAGGGCGCCGACAGCGAGATTTTCTTGAGACTCCAGAATTAATTCATTAAGAAGGTCCACCGACGGCGCCCTCGAGGCCACCGACGGTGAGCTCGGTGGTTATGTCCAACTAGGCTTTGGATGAGGATAAATTTTGAAGGGATGCTTAGGAAACTCTTGGAAAAACTCATCCACATCTTTAAAGAGAAGACTGGTCAAAAATAAAAAAGGAGAGGCTCCAAATTGAAGTGTAAAAAAAGTTTAGAGAGTCTAAATTGTGAGGATTTCTTTGAGAGATTGTAAGAGTGGAGGGAAAGTGAGAGATTTCTTCCTCCTTGTCGCTTCGAAGAGGAATTTTGTGTGATGTAAAGAAAGGAAGAGATTCAGAGGAACTTCGAGGAGTTTTCTTGAGGAGAAATTAGAGATAAGTTTATTTATTATTGTAGTTTGTATGACTTTGATTTTATATATGAATTCTGAGTTTTGTTGTGTTTTTCCCATAAGATCTGAGTAGTTTTCTTTGCCTTTCTCCTTGTTTTGAGATTTGTGAAATGGTGATTTGAATTGGTTGAGCCACAAAAAAATTAAAGAAATTGTGATGATGATCACTTCGATCTTAATTTACTTTCAATTTGGCCAATTAATTTGTTAAAATATGTTGAGTTTTCCAACTAAAGTGAAGATTCATCCAAGATTCAGGGAGGTCAAAGCCCTTAGAAGTTGGGTGCAAATAAATAGGGAAATAAATTATCGGGTCAATCTGACCAATTGATTTGTTAAAATATGTTGAGTTTTACAACTAAAGTGAAAGGTTACATTCTAAGATTCAGGGAGGTCAAAGCCCTTGGAAGTTGAGTGCAAATAAATAGGGAAATAAAATTATCGGGCGTAGAATTGGAGATTTTAGAGTGAAAGACTAAAGTCCCCAATTCGGTCCTATCATTTGGGTGCTGAAGTGTAGATGTTAGCCCTAGGCGAGGGGAACATGGGAGCTCCGAAGTGAGAGCTGGTATCCTCCCAGCCTAGCCGCAGATTCAGTAAACAAGTGTAGGATTAGTCAATGTTCTTTATGCCTGGACGAAAGGGTAAAGAATAGGTATGCTCCTATTTGGCACAATATAATTTGAACTAATTCACTTTATCCATTCACTATAATTTCTTGACAAGGAGAAGGATGCTTTCTTATATATTAAATATCACATTAAAAACTTCATTAGTATATTTAGTTATTTAATAGTTATTAAATTGCATATTTATTTCAATTGCCTATTAGTGATAGATAAGCAAATTGAATTCCATTTTTGTGATTAAATTATTGCTTTTCTAAAGTCTTAGTTCGTAGTTCTAATATTACTCCATGTGGAATCGATATCTAGGACTCCATTAGAGCCCTATATTATTTGAGTGATACGTATACTTGTGTTGATAAGTGTGACTTTACAATTATTGAATATTTTATGCATACACCTTTATCAAATATATAACTGTTATTAAGTTTTGGTACAGTTGCTGAGAAAATAAATCTTTTAGCAGCAGTATTAATTACTTATATTTTTAAGCATATATAAACTTGCGGTCACCTAACTCTTAGGTGCGGAGCCTCTAGCGCTTAGGCGTCAGACTTGGGCGCTTAGGCACCCCAGTTTATTTTTGCACTTTTCTTCATTTTTGCTCTAAATTTGATCATTTTTTACTCCTTTTAGCATTTTTTATCCATTTGATTGTACCTGCAATAAAAACACACAAATACCTTTCATTAAAGCGCAATATCTCAAAAATAGGTATAAAAATGTGTATAAAAATATTATATATTTTAGTTGTCCTCAAGTGACCTTTCAATATTTAAAAACTAACATTAGTAGATAATGTATATGAGTTTCTTTAGGAGTTACCAAAATTTTGATGAAGAAATATAGTAGTTCAATTTAGAAAAAAAATATTAGTAAATGAGACCAACTTAAAGTTTAAAAAATTTTAATGTTAAGAAAAATGAAAATTTGAGTTCCTATCTAATTCAGAAATATTATAGATTTTTCAAATATAAAGTTTTGGCATATTATCATCTCCACTTAAAAATGTTTATCAAGCATAGTCTTACTCACTTTATTATATCCTTAAGCTTAAGAGTTTCTCAAGTCTTATACTTTAAAAGATCAGATGTGAAACCAATTTTTGATTAGGCACTAATCCTCAAGCATCTCCTCCCTTTTTTAACTTTTTCTTTTCTTTTCTTTTTCTTTTTCTTTTTATTTTTCTTTTTCTCGGGCAAGGATTACTATATCTGGATAGGCCTTTAATGGTTTTAAACTCTACTCTTTCTTTCCTAAAGCAAAGAGTTCATATTTTTCTTTCACTTAAAAACATAATAATAGTTTTGAAAATTAATTTTAATAAAAGAAATTTAAGTTTTGAAAATAAAAGGTCTAAATTTCTAACTTTTTTCAAAAATACATTTTTTTCCTACTAAAGATAGTTACACAATACTTAGAATTTTCCCAATAAAAATTTTATCTAAATTCTCTTACTCATTTTTAAAATTAAAATTTTACTTCCCTAATACAACTTCATATAAATAATCATTTCTCAAATCAAAATCAAAGTTATTTGAAATACATTTAAGAACAAATACTTTGAAGTTTTTTAAAAAAATTTTCATCCCCTAAACTTAAATTTTTAATAAAAATAAAAACATTTTAGCATCATATATAAATAAGCAGAAATGAAAACTAACTATAACATGCTTGGAAGAATTTTTATATCCTAATTATGCAAGTACAAAAATTAAAAAAAGGAGTAAAAATATACTTGATCAAATTTTAATTTTCTTAACATATAGAGATTCATCAGACTTCTATGGAGTGGAGTATAACATAAATGGAAATAAACACACTAAAAAACATACATGACTGCGACATAAAGAAAAATAACTGCTGGTAAATTAAAAATTTTAAACATGTAGATTTAAGTAGCAATTTAGCTAAATTCTAAACATTTCTAAGATTCCAAAATTAAGTTCAACAAACACTAACTAAATACAACAACACAATTAAAACAATTACTACCACTAAAACATACTAACTAAACACAAATACATCACGGTAGGTACACAAAACAAAACACAACATAACAAAAACTAGTATTCTTTACAATCACAATTACAAACATAACAAAAAGTACATAATAAGAGTACCAACAACAGTTCATAACAATACAAAAACTGAAAACATAAAATATAACTAAAGGTCCAAACTAATCATCACCCTCTTCTTCATTCACTATCATCACTATGACAAATAGATGTAGGTTCATATGATGGATATCTGGGATACTGAGGAAATACTACGTCCTGATTACCTCTATTGAGATGCTCCATAGCTATGTTGTATTCCTCCTCATAATCACTTTGTCTCTTCTTATACCCATCCATACGCTTTGCAAAATGCTCTAAATTTGAAACCTGATCATTGGTATAAATAACATTACTCAATATCCTTTCCATGAGTTGTGACTGAGAATCATATCCAGAAGTCTGACCCTCTGATGTAGAAGCATGTGAAGTAGAAGCTCTTGATGTAGAGGCAGCAGAACTACGGAAGAATCCACCCTTCCAACCAAAAATAGAATGATGTGAATAAGTCTTCACATTCACACTGGTAATGGGCTTCAGTGGTTGAAAGATCTCCTCCCAGCTATCATATCTAACACCAGCCTGCTCGCATAAAGAAAAGATCAAGGAGCAGCGGTAGCAGAACTGGTAATAACTCCATAAATTAGTCCTCCAATATCAATAGGCTTGGACTGCTGAATTAAGTAGTTCAAGTTTGCTCTATATTGAGTCACTTCACTTAAATGATTTGTAGGCAGCAGACAAGCAGAAATAAAACAATGTCATGCCTTTGCAGTGGCATCCAACATTGAAGTAGAAAAGTTTACTCTTCTTTCATTCATAATCTTTGATAACCCTCTCCCAGGAGTCAAAGATGAAATAATCTCATCTAGCTCCTCCTCAGTAGGACTATAGTTTGACTAAAAACACAAAGTACTTGGGGGTAAATGATAAAACTGATTAATTACCTCAAGACAAAATGGTATTGTCTTCCCACTCACTATGACTCCTTCTTCATCAACCTCAGAGAGATTATCATGGAACTCTCGTACCACATAAATCACGACGACAGTAGCAAAATAACAGAACTGCTCCCACTGGCGGCTAACAATCAACTCTTCTACAGCTCCTCCCAGACTTTTGAAACATCGCTCAGGAATTAATTTCCTCAAATGCAGTGCATCGTTGTATCAATCCTGAGCTCTCAAACTGACAAATTTACTTGAATTGAATGGAGCTTTTTCCCTTGCTTCTCTTCATTCTTAGGTCATTTTTCTAAAAAATGTATAAAATTCAAATAAATTCCACAATCAACTCCAATTCACTAAATTCAACTCCTAAAAGCTTAAGCTAATAAAGCAATGCATTGTCCATCAATTTTTCTCATATGTTCACCGTTAATAGTGATTATCAGGTAGCTCATGAATGTGCTCAAAATACATTGTGAAAATCAATAATTTTGCGTATAAGTGAAGCTCTTACCTTAAGAAGATCAAATCTAACAAATTTTCCTTGAAACCACCAAGAAATCTTCACTTAAGATGATGTCCTAGCTCTCCGAATCGTGAAAACCGAAGGTAGGAGATGAATTTGGGGAAAAAATGGAGATTTTTTCCCAAAAATTCACCTAAAATCATTCGAGAACTAGGTTTCATGAACTGGCACTTAAGTGTGAATGGTTCGGCGCTTAGGCACCCGTCTTTCTGTTTAGACAGTGCTTAAGCGCGGGTTTTGGCACTTAAGCGCCTGTACAAAAATTTTGATTTTTTTAATTTAAGTGAAATGCACGTCTAGCCTAAGTCAACCAACTCTATATGGTCTTAAAACACTATAACAACTATTTCCTCCCCTCTTATCTCTTCTCTTACTCAAGATTCTTCAATCTTAACTAATTTGATTCAACACTAAATAACACAAAATTTCACACAAACAAAGCATTTATATTACTTCACGAATAATTACAAACACTTTCAAATATATAGATTCTCAATCCAAATAATCTTGGATGAGATAATTCCTAAACATAATACTAGATCTTAATAACATAAAACACACATTGAAAAACTTAACATAAACAAACACTACACACTTAAACATTAAATCATGAACTTAATTCCACTGTCTAGTTCAAGGAACAAATTATGGCCTATCGTTAGTCTCTCCATCAGCATTTGGAACATATATCTAAAAGAATAGACGATGATTAATAACTCTGGTTGAATCTTCTTCAATTCACTTGTTCTTCAGATACATTGTCTTATCTGCTTCTTCTATAAAACTCGTATGGCTAAACTGCATTTTTAAGTTGCCATCCCATGTGATCTAGATTTGCGTTAACTTCCATCAGTTTTGCTTCAATTGAAGCCATGTTAGCCTCGATTTTAATGATTTTCTATGTTATTCCTTCGATACTAACGGCTAGGAAACTATTATACATCTCTTGTGCACTCTGAATAATAAACTTCTTTCTCATTACTTTCTCCTTCTTCTTCAAATCACTCTCTCATAAGACATTTTTCAAAAACTTGCTCTTTTACTTAAAATTCAGGGTTAAATGGAGGTGTGGTGAAAATCTTTACATAACCCTTCTATTTATAGGCTTATAACTTTTCCTATAACTCCTAAGCAGGTCTTAGAACTGCTCTCACATGTTCAAGTTAACCAATTTGCAGTTAAATCTTCTAGAAAATAAATTCACACATGTTTTTTAACTATCACGCTTAAGCGACAAATTTTAGTACTTAAGCGCGGGTTCTCAATTTAGTATAGGTCAAATTAACGTCCAAAGATTCGTTCTAACATGTTTAAGTCATCTTTTAAGGTCTTAGAATAATCACTAACTCAATATATGGTCAAAATACTATAAGAATTTTCTAAATCACCCACAACAACATAAAAATAAAAACACAGATAACTATGGGTTTCCTCCCACAAAGGGCTTAGTTTAAATTCATCAGCCCAACGTAACCAGTGCTTATTCTGGTTGACCCAACATTAGAAAATCATTTAATTTAATTTGGTCACCTAAAAAGTAAGATTTCAGCCTGTGACCATTTACTTTGAATATTTTATTAGTTTTAGGATCTTTGATGTCCACAGCTCCATAAGGATAAACTTTCATTAAAACAAATGAGCCCATCCACCTGGACTTAAGTTTGCCTATAAATAATCTCAACCTTACATTATAAAGTAAAACTTATTGCTCTTGCTGAAAATTTTTAGTAAGAATCCTCCAATCATACCACATCTTCATCTTTTCTTTGTAAATCTCAGCACTTTCATAAGATTCATTCTTATCTCTTCAAGCTCATTCAATTGCAATAGCATCTTCTCACTAGCATCTTTCAAATTGTAATTAAATTTTTTAATCGCCAAATATGTTTTATGTTCAAGTTCAACTGGTAAGTGACACACTTTCCCAAATATTAGACTGTATGGGGACATTCATATAGGAGTTCTGTATGCAGTCCTATAAGCCCATAAAGCATAATCAAGTTTAGCTGACCAATCCATTTTAGTTGGATTTATAATTTTTTCCAATGTTCCTTTAATTTCACGATGGACTAATTCAGCCAAACCACTTGTCTGAGGATGATAAGAAAGAGCAATTTTATGGTTTATATGATATTTCTTTAATAAATTCTCCATTATTGCATTTCTGAAATGACTTCCCCCATCAGTTATGATTACTCTCGGCATCCCAAATCTACAAAATATATTTGTTCTTAAAAACTTTTCAACACTTTGAGCATCACATCAAGGTAAAGCAACAGCTTCTATCCATTTGGATACATAGTTTACTACTAACAATATATATTAATTTCTGAAAGATGGTATAAGTGGTCCCATGAAATATATTCCCCAAACATCAAATATTTCAACTTCTAACACATAATTGAGGGGCATCTCATTCCTCCTAGAAATATTGCCTACTCGTTGGTATTGATCACAAGTTTTGATTTAAGCATTAACATCTCAAAAAATTATAGGCCAATAAAATCCATACTGTAAAATTTTGTATGGTTTTTTATCAACATCTCTAAAAATTGTAGGCCAATAAAATTCAAATTGTAAAATTTTGTATGTTGTTTTATCAACATTAATATAAGCATTAACATCTCTAAAAATTGTAGGCCAATAGAATCCAGATTATAAAATTTTGTATGTTGTTTTATCAACACTGTCCCCCAAAATCAGAATTATGACATTTTTGGATAATTTCATAAGTTTCTTCTAAATGCACACATCTTTGAATAATAAGATTATTTCCTTATTTATATAAAAATGGGTCATCCCAATAATAAGTCTTAGCTTCAGGTACAAATTTCCTCTTCTGTTGGTATGTCATTCCATATGGTATAATACCACTAAAAATGAAGTTCATAATGTCAGCATATCATGGAACACAACACCCATTAACATTGAACAATTTTTCAACTAGAAAATGTTCATTAATTTCTTTTTCAAAATAAAGTGGTTTTTCAAATTCAAGCCTGGACAAACGATCAGTAATTTGATTCTCAGCTCATTTCCTATCTACTATTTCAAAGTCTAATTCTTGCAAAAGAAGAACCCATCTTATCAGTCTAGCTTTTGCATCCTTCTTTTTCATTAAATACTTAATAGCAGAGTGATTTGTATGCACTATACATTTAGTTCCAATTAAGTATGATCTAAATTTATCAAAAGTTTATACTACTGCTAATAACTCTTTCTTAGTTGTGGTATAATTAATTTGAGCTTCATTAAGAGTTCTACTAGCATAGTACATAACTTTGAAAATATTATCATGCTTTTGTCCTAAAACAGCTCAAATAGCATAATCACTAGCATCGCACATGAATTCAAAAGGTTTTTCCCAATCTGGTGAAATAATAATTGGTGCAGTGACTAATTATTCTCTTAATAAGCTTTTAAGCACTCTTTATCAAAATTAAAAATTACATCTTTTTCAAGAGAATGGCATAGAGGCTTAGCAATTTTTTAAAAGTCTTTCATATATCGCTTGTAGAATCGAGCATGTCTTACAAAATTCCTAATTTCCTTCACACTTTTTGGTTGAGGTAAATTAGCGAGCACTTAAATTTTTGCAGGTTCTACTTCCATACCATTTTCTGAAATTTGATGTTCCAAACCTATTCCTCCTACTACCATAAATTATCATTTTTCCCAATTAAGGACTAAATTTGTTTCTTCACAGTTCTTAGAAACTTTTGATAATTTTTTAAACATGAGTCAAATGAAGTTCCAAACACTAAAAAATCATCCATAAGAAGTTCAATCCCTCCTTCAATTACATCACAAAAAATAGTCATCATGCATCTTTGAAATATAGCGGGTGCATTACCAAAACCAAAGAGCATTCTTTTAAAAGCAAATGTACCATAAGGACTGGTAAAAGTTGTTTTCTCTTGATCCTTAGGAGTTATTTGTATTTGGTGATACCCAGTATATTCATCCAAAAAATAAACGTATTTAAGCCCATCTAGTCTATCCAGCATTTGATCTAGAAAGCGTAGTGGAAAATGATCTTTCCTAGTTGCAAGGTTTAATTTTCTATAATCAATGCATATTCTCCATCCTGTGACTTGTCTTATTGGTATTAACTCATTATGTTCAGTCAAATTCACAGTCACCCCTCCTTTCTTAGGAACGCAGTAAATTGGACTAACTCATGCATTATCTAAAAAACGGTAGATAATTCCAGCATCTAACACTTTAAAGTTTCTTTCTTAACAACTTCTTTCATAATAGGGTTCAATCTCCTTTGAGAATTAGCCCTGGTTTGCAATTCTCTTCCATATAAATTCTATGAATACAAATTGAAGGACTGATTCCTTTTATATCAGCAATTGTCCATCTAAAGGCTTTCTTATAACTCCTTAAAGTTTTCATCAAACTCTCTTCTTCTTCTGTAGTTAATTTTGAGGAAATTATAATAGGTAATGTAGAGGAATCACCTAAAAAGGCATACTTCAAATGTACAAGAAGTAACTTCAACTCAAGCTTGGGAGGTTTTTCAGTTGATAGACAAAAAGATGTAGATTTTTCTTTTGTTGCCAAAACTTCAAAACTCTCTCCAACATAATTTGAATATTTCTTATATAAGTCTTCATAATGATCCAATTCCTCTTCTTGCTCGTATTTCAACTCTTTCATTTTTTATTTTTCTTCATAAGTTGCTTTGAAATGGCATTCACTTAAGTATCTTATAACATCCATTTTATAGCATTCATCATCTTTACCTTTTGCAAGGTATTTCATTGATTTGGAAATATTAAATGTAATTGTTTGATCATTGATGCGCATAGTTATTTCTTCTTTTTGCACATCTATCATTGCTCTTCTTCTAGCTAGGAAAGGTCTCCCCAAAATGATAGGTATCTCCTTATCTTCCTCTATATCCAGCACAATGAAATCAACAGGAAAGATAAATTGATCCACTTTCACTAAGACATTTTCTATAACTCCTTTAGAATATGATATTGAATGATCTGCTAACTACAGAGTTACAGTAGTAGGGTTTATTCCTTCTAATCCCAATATTTTAAATATTGATAATGGCATAAGGTTGATGTTTGCTCCTAAATCACATAAAGCTTTCCCATAAAATATGTCTCCTATTGCACATGGAATTGTGAAGCTACCAAGATCTTTAGGCTTTTCAGGAAGCTTTTTCAAAATTGTAGCACTGCACTCCTCACTAAGTGCAACAGTCTCATTATCTTAAAACTTACTTTTTCTATTAAGAATATCCTTCATAAACTTCACATAGCTTGGCATTTGTTCTAGAGCTTCAGCAAATGGAATATTAATTATACGCTTCTTAAAAATTTCAATAAATTTTGAAAACTGCTTATCCAACCTTTGTTGTCGAAGCCTCTAAATAAATGGAAGTGCTGGTTTTTCCAAATCAACTTTAAGTGGAGAAATAGATCTCTCTAAATCTTTCGATGCATCTTCTTCTGGTTTTTCAATCTCTTCCCTCTCTACTTCAGTCTCTTTTTGAGCTCTACCATCCAATTCTCTTCCACTTCTGAGTTGAACGGCTTTTACTTGTTCTTTATTCTGGTCTTCCAGATTTATTTCTGTATTACTATGAAGTGTTCCTTGGGATCTATTACTTAATGAATTTGTTATTTGTCCCATTTGATTCTCAATATTTCTAATTATAGCTCCTTGACTTTGTAATTGATTTTCCATTTGTAACACCACTTCTTCTATGGACAACTTCTTCTCCTTAAATTATGGATTACTGACCTGGAGGATAAGTAGGTCTGTAATTACTATTCCCTTGGTTTTTCCAGTTTTCCAATGGGTTTACTTGAATGTTCCCTCATTGTTGATTACTACCATTCGTAGTATTATTCCAATTGAAGTTGGGATGGTTCTTCTACATGAGCTATAATAATTTGAATATGGGTTATTCTGCTTATTATTTATGACATTCAAAGTTTCTAATGATGATTGAGAATCTACCATTTAACCTAATGAATTCTCTTCAATCATAAGAATTGGTTGAGAAAACTTCATTCCAAATTGGTCTAACTTCTTTAAAATTGTTGCAACTTGATTTGCTAGCATGAAAAAAAGCATCAATTTTGTGAATATTGGCTACTTTCTTAAAATTTACCCTTTCAGAAGGCCATTAAAAATTATTTGTAGACTTCTCTTCAATTAAAGCATAAGTGTCATGAAATGGTTTGGACATCAATGAACCACCAGCATTGGAATTGATAATAGATCTATGAGAACCAGCTAATCCATTATAAAAAGTTTGAATTCTTAACCAATCTGGTATAACATGGTGTGGACACTTTCTTAGGAGTTCGTTAAATCATCTCATGCTTCATAAATAGATTCCCCTTCAAACTGACAAAAATATGTAATATCATTTCTAAGCTTCGCAGTTTTTTATGGTGGAAAATATTTTGTAAGGAAATTATGTGCTAAATCACTCCAAGTTCTTATACATACAAGTGATCACGAATGTAACCATATCCTAGCCTTATCCCTTAGTGAGAAAGGAATTAATCTAAGTCTTATAGCATCATCTGATACACCATCATATTTAAATGTAGCACAAAATTCTAGAAAATTGACAAGATGTAAATTTGGATCTTTAGTTGGTGCTCTCCAAACTGATTATTTGATACCATTTGGATAATAGCAGGTTTAAGCTCAAATGAATTAGCCATTAAAGTGGGTTTTTTAATACTACAATGAAGTTGATCCACCGTAAGGTTTGCATAATCTCTTAAAAGTCTAAACTCTTCAACATTTGTATTATTTTGATTTGTCATTTCTTAAAATTTTTCAGTAATTTTAAATTTTTAATTTTTCTAGTAGTTCTTTCTAATTCAAAATCGTAAGGAACAAGTCATGTGGAACCAAAACTACGCATACATTACTATAAAACACATACAATAAAATAAAACAAAAAATAAAGAACACATAAATAAGAACGTTATATATAAACGACACTACAATATTCCTAAAATAAATCTTAAGGTTTAAATAAGACTTACTAAAAATTTTGCTTTCTGAAAACTTCTTTTGAAAATATTTTTGCAAATTACTATTATATAGCTCCCCGGTAACGGCGCCAAAAACTTAGTGCCAGCATTCTTCGGTATATAGATGTAAAATGCAATGCATGTGATTACATGATTAATTTCCTTAATATTTATTCTTAATTTGCAACAAAGTCAAAAACTTGATCCAAAGCAAATGCTAGGTAAATCTTTCACTATGAAGCAAATAAGAATGCAGTTATAATTTTTCAATATGGGGTACTATGCAAGTATACATATTGTTATCAAGTAATATATAACTTTCTGATTAAGTCCCTATATCGAACCCACAGAGAGAACTAGATTTAGATAACAAAATTTACTTAGCAATTTATTCTTACTTAAAATTAAGATGTTAGATAGGAATAAAAGTTCGATTCTTTTTGTAATTTTTTTATAATTGAAAATGAAGTAAGCAACTAATTAACTTAGCTAAAATACTTGCAAGATGAAGGTAATATAAATAAA
>JXCR01097176.1:66566-78405 GCA_002079205.1 Phalaenopsis hybrid cultivar | reverse complement strand
CCTTTTTTAAAATTTCAAATTTTTCTCTCTTTCTTTATATTTATTATGAGTTGTATAGTTTTAAATTAATCAAAAATTTAAGTTTGTGGGAATAGAGAAAAACTTTTTAAAACTAAATTTTATTTGTCCTCAATAAACCACATTTTTAAAATTATTTTAACATGACCTATGGTATGTGGGGTTAGCTTTAGATAACTATATTTTTTATTTTATAAATGTCATAGTAGACTTAAGTAAAAGTTTTAAATAATAAAGTTTAGTTCTATGTTTAAGATATTTAGTAAAAGGGTATAAGATTATGCTTTTACTGTTCAAAGCAAAGGAAATTATATTTTCGTAATATTAAGGATCTTAGATATGCATATAAGAAGAAAGAATTCAGACTATGAATTTTTTTTTCAAAGCTAATACACATGTATAAAGTAAAGAAATGTGAGAAGTTCTTAACTTTAAGAAGAGGGTGGTGAAATTAAAAATCATTAAAGGCTATCCAGTTATAGTAATCCTCACATAAAAAGAAAAAAAATAAAGGATTGAAAAAGATTTTATAAGAAAAAGAAAAGCAAAATTAAAAGAAAAAGAACATCAAAACGAAAAAAATATGTTAGAAGAAGCTTGAGGAGATGCCTAATAAAAAATTGGCTTCACTTGAATGATCTTAAGGGAAGGGAATTAATTAAATTTGTGAATTTATTTATAAAGTATTAGCATCTTTACTAATAGATTACTCATGAAATTCTTTTTCTTAAATTCTTCTAGTCATCCTCAGTATGACAAGTTATAGTTATTTTTGAAATGAATATAAAATCAGAACACTTAGACTTAACTACTATATAATCTTAATTTTTAATTTTAACCTAAATTATTTAAAAAATTTCTAAAGTTTTACTAGTGCATTTATAGAACAAAAACTATAGAATTCTTTGAGCAAAACTCATTACCATAAGTTATGAATTTTTACATAGTATAAGGAGTTACTTGAGGACAAGTAATGTTTAAGTTTGGGGGAATTGATACACCTTAAAATTACATATTTTTAATATACATTTAATGTTCATTTTAAATACATTTTTTATAATATTGCACTTTAATGGAAGGTATTTTGCATGTTTTTGGTTTTAGGTACAAGAAATGGATCTTTAGAGAGAATGAGGGAAAAATAGAGCAAAATGGCACAACATCATATTGTGTCATTGTGCCAACCTTCGGCACCATCTCACCAGCCTTCAGTGGCATAATTCCAGCATTCCAACTTGATGGGTTCCATAGAGCCCTAGAGTGGTGCCATAGAAATGGTTTCTCTAAAAGATGCAATGAATTTGGATGAATTTTGAAGGAGTGCTTGACGTGACCCTTGGTTATTTTCAGAGTTCTATTAAATGAGACCATTAGCTGTTCGAAAGAGAGGCTTTAGAGAGGGTGTGTGTTCTTAGTGGTGAGAGTGTGTGTAAGAGAGGAGAGTTTTTATTATGTAAGAGGAGTTGGGGATTGCTTGAATGAAACTTCAAAAATTGCTTAGGGAGAAGACATAAGATAAGCACTTTGTATTTGTGTTTGAGTTTTTGTTGTTAAGAATTGGCTTTCAATACAAATCATTTATTTTTTTCTTATCTCCATAAATTCCTAGTAGTTTTTATTTCTTTCTCCTTGCATATGGAAATTAATCATGTAGGATGAGAATGATTTAAAGATCTCTTTTTATTTTAAAATTTGTGGTTTTATTTTCACTTATTCTTAATTTACTTTACAAACTGGCCAATTGTGATGTTAAAATCTGTTGTGAAACATAATGACCCTAGAGGGCTATGATTTCACTCAAGTAGTGAGTACCACACTCAACTTTGGATAGAGCCATCACAATCGTCTGAGGGGAAGTGCAAATAGATAAAGAGATAAGCTCTGATCGGTATAGAAAGCTAGCTCCTAAGTTTACTTTACAAACTTAGGTTGTTATTTCATGCTTCTAGAAAGCTAGCTCCTATGTGCTAAGGTTGGGCGCCTAGGCACCAGAATTGGTTTTTTTTTTTTAAATGTAATGTATTTGGATGAATTTCAAAGAGGCATCTGAAGTGACTCTTTGAGAATTCGAGGCTTATATTAAAAAGGGAGATTTCCTAGTGTTGGATTCTCCTCGTTTATGTGTTTTGATGTCTCTTGGGGTGTGTGTGTGTGTGTGTGGGTGTGTGCGTGTGTTTGGTGCAATCCTAGAGAGAAGAGAGAGTGAGGCTTGGTGTCCCTTTGTGTGGGAAGTATATGTTGGAGTCTTGATGACCCTTTGGAGTTTGGAAGAATGTAAGGGATTACTATGTGCTATGCAAGGAGGGTGTGAATCTTTGGTAAATATAAGTCTTGTACCCTTATAGTATTTTCTTTGAATTATTAAAATATAGTTGTGTGATTTCAATGTCATTTACAAGAAAGAATCCATGTGTCTTCTCCATGCTTAGTGAGTAGTTTTCCTTACTCTTTTCACCTCAAGTACTGACATGTGTAGGAAAATTTATTTTATGATAGTTTTAATTTCTATGTGATGAGTAATATTTTCGTTGCTTCATTGACATAACATACTGACCATATGTTATTTTAAAATCTGTTGTAAGTTGAGACTAAGATGCGGAAGAGCGATGACTTCACAACTTGAGTGCACTCACATTGTCTGGTTGGCTATGGTGAAGTCTAGGCTGCAATGCAACTTTTAAAGGAAATATACTTCATGATATGTTTCTAGTAGACGCTTCTAGGTGACAATTTATGTGAGTGAATGGGTTCCTTACCATGAGTTGTAAGGCTTTTTAACCACCTTCGCATCTCTGCTAGCTGTGTAAATCTAATAGAATACTAAGCGTGGCTATACACTTTTAAGAGGGTAGTTAAACATATGTTCGTTGTCGACATAAGNGGCTTTTTAACCACCTTCGCATCTCTGCTAGCTGTGTAAATCTAATAGAATACTAAGCGTGGCTATACACTTGTAAGAGGGTAGTTAAACATATGTTCCTTGTCGACATAAAAAATTATTAATTAATTATATCAATTCTTCTACTACTTATCCCACTATGTTCAATGCAAGAGGAAAAGAATTTTGATTATATAAGACCTTTTCAAAATTTAATTCAATGCAAGAGGAAAAGAATTTTGATTATATAAGAACTTTTCAAAATTTAACCAGCCTCCGTAGATTAGGTTTTTATTTAATTTAATTAACTTTATTTTTGTAGTAAAGTACCAAATCTAGGAAAATCAAACTTTTTGGAAATTTCACACTAAGACAAGTTATTGTAGACTAGAACTTTTACTGAAGTCATTGCGAATTAATATTTTTTCCAGTGGGATCATTATTCAGNAAAGAATTTTGATTATATAAGAACTTTTCAAAATTTAACCAGCCTCCGTAGATTAGGTTTTTATTTAATTTAGTTAACTTTATTTTAATAGTAAAGTACCGAATCTAGGAAAATCAAACTTTTTGGAAATTTCACACTAAGACAAGTTATTGTAGACTATAACTTTTACTGAAGTCATTGCGAATTAATATTTTTTCCAGTGGGATCATTATTCAAAGTTTTTGAAAGAAAGCTCTAATATAACAACGAGTTTGGATATTATGAAAAACATTTTCTCCTTGTAAAGAGATTTTAACTTATGTAAGATTCAAATGATTTAAGAAAAAATTGAGGTATTATGACAAATAGAAGCATACCTTATTCCTGACCCCCTCCCGATGATTACAAAGAGCATTAACTAAATTAAGGTCGATTCCTTACNGCTCTAATATAACAACGAGTTTGGATATTATGAAAAACATTTTCTCCTTGTAAAGAGATTTTAACTTATGTAGGATTCAAATGATTTAAGACAAATATGAGGTATTATGACAAATAGAAGCATACCTTATTCCTTACCCCCTCCCGATGATTACAAAGAACATTAACTAAATTAAGGTCAATTTCTTAACATCTCGACTCCACATTAGTGTTATGTAGCCCCTCACCTATAGATGCCCCTAGCCTATGCCACCATAATAATTGAATCCCAGTGTTAGGGTACTAAACCTTAAGCCAAAATGATAAGAATCAAGCCTATCACTCTAGATCTAACCAATTCTACGACCATCAAAACTTATCTCCTTGGTTATTTGCACTCCCCCTTAGGTGATCGCAATGGCTCTGCCTAGAATAAAGTGTCGTATCCACTAGTTGGGTGAAATCATAGCCCTCCCAGGCCATTATGTTTCTCAATGGATTTTAACCTCACAAGTGGCCAATTTGTAAAGTAAATGAAGATTCTGTGAAAATACCATCACAATTTTTAAGAGTAAAAAAAATCTTTAAATCATTCTCATCCCATAATATTAAGTCTCATATGCAAGAAGAAAGAAAGGGAACTACTCAGAATAAATGGAGATTAAACAAAAACAAAACATTTAAATTAAAATCCAAGTCTTACAACAAAAATTTAAACACAAATACAAAGTAGCTTATGTCTTCTCCCCAAGCAAACTTCTGGAGTTTCCTTTAAGCAATCTCAAAACTTCTTCACACTAAAACACACTCACACTTTCACTAGAACACAAAATATGAAAAACCTTACTCACTATTGTTGCCCAATTGAAGTTTTGAGGCTCCAATAGGTTCCTAAATTCGTTCATATCCTTCTCATTAAATACAAAATAGAAAATAATCAAGGGTTGCTTCAAACACCCCTCAAAAATTTTGCCAAATTCTATGTATCTTCTAGAAAGATAGTTACTGGCATTATAACGCTAGTTTGGGGCACTATAGTGCCCTCCTCACTCAACTGTCATGCTATGGCATAAATACACCTAAAATATATATACTTTTTATACACATTTGTATACCTATTTTTGAGATACTGCTCTTTAATGAAAGATATTTGTGTGTTTTTCTTTCAGGTACAATCAAATGGATGAAAAATGGTAAAAGGAGTGAAAAATGATCAAATTTGGAGCAAAAATGAAGAAGGTGTAAAAATGAACTAGGGCGCCTAAGAGCCCAGGACTGGCGTTTACGCGCCATTTATACAGAGAGAGCTGTGCCTAAGTGTCAGGTTCCCTACGATTAAGCGCCAGAAATAGTTATTTGATGATTCATTGAATTTAGTTGAATTTTTTAAGTGGTGCTTGAAGCAACCCATGGTAAAAACATGGGAAATAGCCCATGGACACAAAAATTCATTCAATTGGCTTTTGAAAGGAGGAAACTTCTAGAAGATTCATTGAATGGAGTGTCGGCGTTATTTTGGGGATTGGTTTGTGGGGAGTTGCCCGTAAGAAGCTGTCGGTTGCTGGAATCAAAATCTCGTCGCCTGCTTTAGAAGGACATTGAAGTATGAAATTAAACTGACCCCATATTTTTCATAGTTTAAAACGAAAGAGCATTGTACCTCAAATTCTGTATCTATCACAAAGGATAAACATTGAGGATGAGGCTCGATCAAATAAACTAAGGAAAGTATGACGTCCGTCTGGTCTGCGAAACCATTGTAAAATGAAAGAGCACTGTACCTCAAATCCTGTATCTATCCCGAAGGATAAACACAAGACTAAATGAAAGAGCACTGTACCTCAAATCCTGTACCTATCCCGAAGGATAAACACAAGACTTGAGGATGAGGTTCGATCAAATAAACTAAGGAAAGTATGACGTCCGTTTGGTCTGCAAAACCTTTGTATTTGCCAAATTGTACCTCAAATCCTGTATCTATCCCAAAGGATAAACACAAGAATTGAGGATGAGGCTCAACAATAAACTAAGGAAAGTATGACGTCCGTTTGGTCTGTGAAACCTTTGTATTTGCCGATAAGTACCTAAACTAAGGAAAGTATGACATCCGTTTGGTCTGCGAAACCTTTGTATTTGCCGACAAGTTCTCTTATTTAATATAAATGATTAAATAGGGAAACTAAGGAAAGTATGACGTCCGTTTGGTCTACGAAACCTTTGTATTTGCCGACAAGTTCCTCCTAAGGAAAGTATGACGTCCGTTTGGTCTGCGAAACCTTTGTATTTGCCGACAAGTTCCCCTTTTTAATATAAAGTATTAAATAGGGTTTATATTAAGCTGGGTTCACATGCTTCCTATAAGGGCAAGCCCCTATAGTTAATTACATCTTAAATGACCAAAGTCACCGGCTTCCTATAAGGGCAAGCCCATATAGTTAATTACATCTTAAATGACCAAAGTCACCTAAGAAATATAAGGGAAAGCCCCTATAGTTAATTACATCCTAAATGACCAAAGTCACTTAAGAAGACTCGTATTTAATATAAAAGATTAAATAGGGTTTATATTAAGCTGGGTTCGGACATGCTTCATATAAGGGTACCCCTATAGTTAATTACATCTTAAATGACCAAAGTCACCTAAGAAGACTCTCGATAAAAATTCCCCTATAGTTAATTACATCTTAAATGACCAAAGTCACCTAAGAAGACTCTCGATAAAAATCTAGCCTATAGTTAATTACATCTTAAATGACCAAAGTCACTTAAGAAGACTCTCGATAAAAGTCAAGAAAGTAGTTAATTACATCTTAAATGACCAAAGTCACCTAAGAAGACTCTCGATAAAAATCATGAAATATTCTTAAATGACCAAAGCCACCTAAGAAGACTCTCGATAAAAATCAAGAAAAATTATCTTCAAAGAATTTCAAAGGGTAGGACTCTTCAACGCTTTTAAATGACCAAAGTCACCTAAGAAGACTCTCGATAAAAATCAGGAAATATTATCTTCAAAGAATAGCTGGGTTTGGACATGCTTCTTATAAGGGCAAGCCCCTATAGTTAATTACATCTTAAATGACTAAAGTCACTTAAGAAGACTCTCGATAAAAATCAAGAAAAATTATCTTCAAGGAATTTCAAAGAGTAGGACAAGTCACTTAAGAAGACTCTCGATAAAAATCAAGAAATATTATCTTCAAGGAATTTCAAAGGTTGGACATGCTTCCTATAAGGGCAAGCCACTATAGAACATGCTTCCTATAAGGGCAAGCCCCTATAGTTAATTACATCTTAAATGACCAAAGTCACCGGCTTCCTATAAGGGCAAGCCCATATAGTTAATTACATCTTAAATGACCAAAGTCACCTAAGAAATATAAGGGAAAGCCCCTATAGTTAATTACATCCTAAATGACCAAAGTCACTTAAGAAGACTCGTATTTAATATAAAAGATTAAATAGGGTTTATATTAAGCTGGGTTCGGACATGCTTCATATAAGGGTACCCCTATAGTTAATTACATCTTAAATGACCAAAGTCACCTAAGAAGACTCTCGATAAAAATTCCCCTATAGTTAATTACATCTTAAATGACCAAAGTCACCTAAGAAGACTCTCGATAAAAATCTAGCCTATAGTTAATTACATCTTAAATGACCAAAGTCACTTAAGAAGACTCTCGATAAAAGTCAAGAAAGTATAGTTAATTACATCTTAAATGACCAAAGTCACTTAAGAAGACTCTCGATAAAAATCAAGACAAATTATCTTCAAGGAATTTCAAAGGGTAGGACTTTTCAATGAGATTGGACATAGAGGTGTGAAATGGGATTGGTTCAAATTTGGAACATTTTATTGTAGAATCCAATGGAAGAAANTTATGAAGAGCAAGAAAAGTAAGTTCTTGTGGTTTTCCTAACCCTATGTCATATTTTGGTGAGTCCTTAAAAAAAAGTTTAATTAAGGATGATTTCATTAAGCGGAGAATATTAAGTTTAATAGACCTCTTAGGTATCCAACAAGTTAGGAGGGGGAAGCAGGTCCATGCCTCCCTCTCACCAACTGGTGAAAAGCCTCGAGTCCATTTGAACTTATTATGTTGCTTAATGGTTCATCCAGTGAATACTTCTAATGCTCAGTGAACATTGATGTCTCAATTTTCCCTAAGAAAGGGGTAATTATTACTTGTCATTCAATTTAAGAATTATGTGGGTGAAGACCCTTAAAGGGACAAGTTAGTGTAATTTGAATACTTAGCCAAATTTTAATCCTAATTGGGCTTAGTGGTATTTCAAGGATGTTTGATTTTGTTTATTTCTCTAATCCTTATTTAATCAATTTTTAATTTAGCCTAAGTCACCACTAAGCCCTTAAGACCTAAGTGAGTGTCTTAAATAGTTTTGAAAAGGATTAAGCTTTAAGTGGTCTTGATTCATAATTTGAATTTTATTTGAAAATCAAAATAAGGGTATTAAATTGATTAATTATTGACTTCAAAATTCATACCCCGAGGTGAGTGTCTTACTTAATTTTGAAAAGAGTTAAGCTTTAAGTGGTCATGATTCATGATTTGAATTTTATTTGAAAATCAAGATAGGGGTATTAAATTGATTAATTATTGACTTCAAAATTTATATCCCTAAGTCTAGGATCATTTAATTTTAATAATTTAGAAATTTATTAATCTTAATTAAGAAAGTGCAATTGGTTTCTACCAACTAACCCCTTTGTGTTTCAAGCATCAAATAAATTGATTAAGATCAGTGTTACCCTCTTTTCCCTTACCCCCTTTGTATTTCAAGCATCAAATAAATTGATTAAGATCAGAGGTTACCCATTTTCCCTCTGACTTAAGCCTAAATGTTAATTAAGGCAAGATTTCCAAAATTACACATTTGCCCCTAAGGCCCTAATACCTCATAATTTATCAAATTCAATTCAAATGACTTTAAAATTTTTATTCTACCTCATTTATGGGTTAATTAAGACATCAGAGGAGAAAATGTGATTTTTTAAAATTTAATTTAATTTATATAATTATTTTCATGCAAAAATAAGATTTTTCAAAGAAAATTCCTAACTTGACCAAGATAAATTATAATCCTTTAAAATTTTTACTGGAGGTATACCTAGACTAGGGGAACCTTTGGGTCAAATTTCACAATTTTTTAAATTTTTTGTGATTTATTAGAATTATTTTAAGTTCTGGNAATTTTTTAAATTTTTTGTGGTTTATTAGAATTATTTTAAGTTCTGGCCTATTTAATAAAAATAAAATATTTTAAGTGGTGAAAATTAAGTTTTGTATTTTTGAAAAATCTCCCTAAGGTCAAAGAACTCAGAGGAGCAAATTTTATATTTTTCTAATTTTTTTTTATTTATTGGAATTTTTTTTAATGTAAACTCATTTTTTAGCCCTTAAAAATATTGAAATTAAATATCTTTATTTAGAAAATCAGGAAAAATATTCTAATTGTTCCTAAGTGATTGGGAAAATAAATATCTTTATTTAGAAAATCAGGAAAAATATTTTAATTGTTCCTAAGTGATTAGGAAACAATTTAGAACATTTCCATGATTATTTAGAGAATCAGGAAAAATATTCTAATTGTTCCTAAGTGATTAGGAAGCAATTTAGAACATATCTAGTGAAAACTCATTTTTAGCATTTAAAAATTATTTTTAAGCTTTGAAATTCAATATCTTTATCTAGAAAATCAGGAAAAATATTCTAATTGTTCCTAAGTAATTAGGAAGCAATTTAGAATATTTTCATGAGTTTTATTATTTTTCTGATTTTTATGGATTTTGAATTATTTAAATATTTAGAATAGGCTAAAAACGAATTTTTATTTTAAATATTATTTTATTTTTAGAAAATATTCCTGATCACAGAGAACTCAAAAAATTAAGTTTCATAATTTTTTGAGTTATATTTTGATTTTTAAAAATCATTTAAATGTCAGGAGTGGTATTTATTTTTAAAAATCAATTTAAATTATCAAATGAACTCAAAATATTTTGAAACTTTTATGATGAGTTCTCTGGATCATAAATCACAGTGGAGATTAAAAAGCAAGTCATTTAAATGTTTGTGAAAATATTTTAAAACTTTTATGATGAGTTCTCTGGATCATAAATCACAATGAAGATAAAAAATTAAGTAATTTAAATTTTTATATTTTTCAAAATTAATTATCTTAGTGATTTAGTATTTGAAAATTTTAACGATGTTTTAAATGACTTGACCAATAAAATTATTTTTAAAGGTTTCTCTGGTCATGGTAGACCTTTAAAAATTTTCTTGGGATTTAATAACCAATATGCTAATTACCATGATTATGTTAAGGAAATGATATGAAATAACTTGAAAAATATGGATTCCTATACAGGAACCTTTTCTGACTTTGGAAAAATTAGAGAATATTCCCCCTTACAGTTGCTACAACATGTCAAAATTTCAAGCCAAGGTGATGTGTCAATATGCATGGACTATCAAATGATTCAAAATAGTGTTTAATTAATTAAAAACAAAATATGCACCAAATGGACTTGAAAATTATTCTACATTATTTTCCTATGTTCACTGAGCAGGAGGGTATTTTTATTTTATTTTTGTAATTTTTCTACATAAAGTTATGTATTTTCTAAGTTAAGGGTATTTAAATAAATAGGAAAAAGCCTTATTTATCTATTTAAATAGCGTGTGCTGACTAGATCCTAGGCAGCTCCGAAGGCATGCGTGGTGCGCTCCGATTGGACACCGCAGTCCACGTAGCTGCTGACTCGGCCCGCGGTTCACGTCCTGAAGTGTTGTCCGGCGCGATCTCCTCCATCCATTTGATACACGCTTGATCGAATGGCTACTTGTCATCGTCCCCGATAGAATGATCCCGTGCTTGTCCACACTAAAACCTTAAGATCTCGGCCTAGACTCAACCAAATCACTTCGGGTTTGATATTATGGACTCATCTAAGCGAGGCGAACATATTACCTTAAGATCTCGGCCTAGACTCAACCAAATCACTTTGGGTTTGATCCTATGGACTCGACTTAGTGAGACGAACACATCCATATGGTCTAAGGTACCATGAAACCAAGCTTAAGTAAATGGAGAATCAAAATAAGCTCGGGAGGAGGAGGTTAATTGCAATGAAATCAAGTTTAAGTAAATGGAGGATCAAAACAAGCTCGGGAGGAGGAGGAGTTTTATACTTTGATCAAGCTTAAGTAAATGGAGAATCAAAATAAGCTCGAGAGAAGGAGAAGTTTTATACCTTTGCTCAGAGAAGGGAGGCTTCGATCAGAAGTGCTCGACACATTCGTTGGGGTCCAAGGAGGCTAGGGATTGAGTCCCTGGTCTTGGTGTAAGGCCTAGGTATGAATTCGATCACGCCCGGATTTGGGTGTTGGGCTAGAGCTATGGTAGAGGCTCTGTGGAAGGGGGATTTGATGGGGCTTTGGCTTCTTCCACTCTTGTGAAGGTTTCGGCACAAGCAATTGAAGTTTGGTGGAGTGTGGAGGTGTATTGGGTTCTGTCCTGGTTTCCGGTAGCACCATAATTAAAGTTTGGTGGAGTGTGGAGGTGTATTGGGCTCTGTCCTGGTTTCCGGCAGGGTTTCGAGCTCAAAATCAAGCTCCAACAATGAGAATGGGTGAGGGAGAATGGTTAGAATGCATTAAGGGGATCTTAGGGAAGCTCTGTGTGAAGTTTGGAGAGACCTCTCTAAGGAAATTTCAGTACTTATTTTAACGGCCATGGAGGTGGGCCTTTTATAAAAATGGGGTTATGGTAGCTGTCGTGGCCAATCAAGAGGTGTAATGTGGCGCTTAGGTGGAGGGAAGAGGAGCTCCATAGTTTGATTTGGATGAGCTGGCCTCTATAGATTTGGGTGAGGTGCCATGGGGGTGGCTCTCGATTTTGGGCTTTTCCGGCCACTAGGCTGGGCGGTCGGCCAGGGGGAGGTGGCTAGGACCTCATGTAATCCAGAGGAATTCATCACAGCAATTTAATGCAAATGTGCTTGGATTTGGCAAAGATATATTAAGCATGTGCATTTTTGGAAATAAGATCCCTTAATTTGGGGGACC